>CAJNJA010052498.1:0-23144 GCA_905231915.1 Symbiodinium necroappetens
ACCTTCACGCTCCAGTGTTTCCTGTATCTCGGCGACCTGAAGGATTGGTCTCGGGTTTAGGGTTTGATTAGGGCTTAGGGTTTAGGGTTTAGGGTTTAGGGTTTAGGGTTCAAGGTGTCGGATCTTACGCTTTCGAGTCTTGCCGTTTGGGGTTTTGGGGCTCCGAGTTTAGGGTCCTTAGCAAATCCTGATTCGTTGGGGTCTTCGTACTAAGTGTCGGGGCTAGTTGGGTTCGGCACTGGGCTGCCTTTATTTCCGCAAAACTCCCACCTGGGCTTAGCCTCCACAGCTTCAGGGTTCTAGCAGTTGCGAAGGAGCATCGGATGTTTGGAAACCACCCACCTCCAAAGCGGCGAACATGGCCTCAATCTCCGCGATCTCGTCTTGCTGGCGGATGTGTTCCTCCTCCTCCTGGAGGTAGCGTCAGAACCCATGATACTTGCCAAAGCCCTACACCCGAAAACACCTCCAAAAACCCTACCAAACTCCCAAAACCCCAAAAATCCAAACCGAAGAGCCCATCCAGAACCCAAAAACTCCAAACCGAAGAGGCTATCCAGAACCCAAAAACTCCAAACCGAAGAGGCCCCTAAGCTCCTGGATCTGATCGATGGACTGATTCCTCGGCTGCTCCGATGGGATGGCATCCCGGCCCCAGGAGCAGGTGGTGATCTTGGCCTGCTTGGCGCTCCGCTGGGAGGCCTTCACCTGGATTGAGGGTTGAGGCGGCGAAGAGGCTGGTGCAGAGGCTCTGTTTGGGGTTTGAGGGTTTAGGCTTTGGGGTTGAGGGTTGAGGCTTTGGGGGTTGAGGGTTTAGGCTTTGGGGTTTAGGACTTGGGATTTGGGGGTTGAGGGTTTGGGGTTTGGGGTTTAGGGTTTGGGGTTTGGGGTTGAGAACAAGAACGAATCAATAGCCAGGAACCGACTAGTGGGAATGAGAATGATAATTTTAATGACAGGGATACTCACAATGATAATGCTACATTTTATGATGATGATGATGATGATAACGACAATGAACATGGTAACCATGCTGACAATGATAATGATGATGATGATGCTGATACTGAGAACGAAATAGATCAGGAAAAGGCAACGTCATATTTCATGATGGTGACGGTGATGATGATCGCTCGTCCTCGCGCTCGTGCCAGCGCTGGCGCTAGCACATGATACTGATACTGATACACTAACCATACTCACCATACTGAGAATCACTCTCAACATGATATTCTACAGAAATTCCGACCAGTCTTCCCGAAGCCGGCCTTGCTCTTGGCCCGGGACTCCTCCTCGATGATCTCCGGCAAGGGCACGGAAGCCTTGGCCGCCTGAGGTCCTTGCGTTCCCCAGCCCTGCCCTGGGCCCCTCTCCTTGCACTCCACCGCGGATACCGCAGAGACGAGCATGGGCGAAGGCCCCATGGAGACCTCCTCTGAAACCGAAGGAGGGCCCTTCGGGCCCTTCCCCTTCCCCTTAAGCTCCCGGGGCTTCATGAAGTCGGAGAGCCGCAAACTCCGAGCCGAAGTCCCTTCCTCCGAAGGGAGGCTTGGCTTCATTGGTGCCTTCTTGCTCTTCGCCGCCAAAAGCGGAGACTCCACGGGCTTGGCCTTTGGGCTCTGCAAAGGCAGCTCTTGGCTGCCCTTGCGCGGCTTGCTCCGAACCTCCACCCAGTCCTCAACAACCAAAGGTATAACGGTACGTACATGGTATTTTTGTATATACTACATAGTATCATGGCCCAAAAAGTAATATCGTGTAGCCCTCTTCTAAACCATGGTAAATACATGGTAGTTAGTATATACTATGTAGTATCATGGCCCAAAAAGTAATATCGTGTAGCCCTATTCTAAGTAAGCCCTAGAACCCGAAAAGCAGTCCTGTACCTCGATGCTTGGGCTGCTCCTCTCCGGCTGCACGTAAGGCGACACGGCTGCAGACTTCGGCGAGGCTCTGGAGGAGACGGGTGAGGATTTCCTGGGCAGTTTTTAGAACTCAGAATTCAGGGTCCTGTGAGTTTGGGGATTTTGGGCTTTGAGGGTTTAGGGCTTAGGATTTAGCATTTTGGAGGATTTCTCCATGAGCCATCTCGCTAACCCCCCAGAAAGCCCTCGAAAAAGCCCCACGGCTGAGGGCCCTTGGGGTTGCGGCTGTAAGACCCTTAACCCCAAACCCTAAGCCCCTAAACCCCTAGAGCCTGAAACCCGTAATCCTACACCCCTAAAACCCTAAACCCCTTAAACCCCTAAAACCCTACATAAACCGTAAAATTTAAAATCCCTAAACCCTAAAGGCCCTAAACCCTAAAGGCCCTAAACCCTAAGCCCTTATGCCAGGGCGTCTGCGGCAGTGCCGGGGAGGTGCCAGCGGAGGCCTTTTTCTTCTTCTTGGTCTCGGCCTCGAGCTGTTCTTCCTGGAGGCTCTGAACCTGCAATGCAAAGCATGTAGGGCTTAAAGGGTTTACGGTTTAGGGTTCAGAGTTTAGGGCTTTAAGGCTTCAGGGGTTTAGGGGTTTAGGGTTTAGGGTGTAAGGTTTAGGGTTCAGAGTTTAGGGTTTAGAAGGTTTAGGGATTAGGGTTTTGAGGTTTAGGGATTGATTGGGGTTTAGGGATTAGGGCTCATACAGTAGGGTTTAGGGTGCCGTGGCGTTTAAGGCTTTGGGTGTTCAAGGCCCCTAAGCCTGAAACCCAGGGCTTTATCCGGATTTTGGCAACCACCCCTGGCCCAAAACCCACGTGGAAGCTTCATGAAACAGAACGGCTTAGGGTTTGTAGGTTTAGGGTTTAGGAGACCCAACTAAGAACCCTACGCAATAGGACCCGCGTTAGGAAGGCCTGTAAGAGGAACCCCAAACTCCAAGACATCGCAGATCAAAGGGCCTAAGCTACCACGAAAGGCCCCTAAAGTAACGCGCATGGAAACTCATGAAGTAGCCCTTAAAGGTACCCTTGGAGTAAACCCTTGAAGGAACCCTCCAAAGAGCCCCCAACAGCCGCCGTGAGAGCGTCGCCTCCGCGGCAGAGAAGTCCAGGCCCAATCGCTCGGCTGTGGGCCCTTGACCCCCGGCTGTCCTCTGGGCAAGTCCCGGTCCACACTCCAAAGGTTCAGGGCTCAGGGTTCAGTGTGTAGGGTTTCAGTGCTTAGGGCTTTGGAGGGCTTAGGGCGACTGCTGCCATGGGAGCAAGCATAAGTTCACTTCTAGTCGTTGGGAAAGTAGCAGTAATGGCTTAAACCCTAACCCCTAAACCCTGCTAAACCCTAAACCCTAAACCCCAAACCCCAAACCCTAAACCCTAAACCCTAAACTCTGTGGCCTCTGGGGATTTAGGTTCTGGGTGTCTCAGTTTGAAATCCCTGCGGGGTCCCGGGCAGGGACACGGCCAGCAAAGACAGCACCTCTGAGGCGGCAGTGGACCAGCGCCCCTTCCTTGGTGCTTCCGGGAAGTTCTTAAGGGTTTAAGGTTGAGGGTTGAGGGTTTAGGGTTTAGGCGGCTGAGAGTTTAGGGTTTTGGGTTTAGGTTTGGGGTTTGAGGGTTTAGGGTTTAGGGTTTAGGTTTAGGGTTTAGGGTTTAGGTGTAGGTTAAGGGTTGAGGGTTTTGGGTTTAGGGTTTCGGGTTGAGGGTTTCCCTAAACCCTAAACCCTTTGAGCTAGTGGCTCACAGATCGTTCGGCGCTTAGAGATTGAATCTTGCAGATCCTGGCAGCTCAGCTAAACCTTATTGAACCCTTAACCCTAAAAGCCCTCAACCAAACCTTATTGAACTCCAAACCCTAAAAACCCTAAACCCTAAACGGAAAAACCTAAAAACCCCAAAAACCCTAAAAAACCCTAGAAACCCTAAAAACCCTAAAAAACCCTAAAAAACCCTAAAAAACCCTAGAAACCCTAAAAACCCTAAAACAACCCTAAAAGCCCTAAACCCACCAGAAAAGCCCAAGCCTCCGGCAGGACTCCTCGATCCGCCTCAGCGCCTCCTCGTCCTCCTGCCCAAACGGGCACCCAGAGGCCTCAGGAGTTTAGGGTTTTAGGGGTTTTAGGGGGTTTAAGGGCTTTAGGGGTTTTAGGCTTTAGAAAGTTTTAGGGTTTAGGGTTTAGGGGTTTAGGGGTTAGGAGTTTAGGGTTTTGGGTGTAGGGTTTAGGGTAGGGTTGAGGGTTTAGGGCTTTGGGTGTAGGGCATAGGGCTTTGGGTGTAGGGTTTAGGGTAGGGTTGAAAGTTTAGGGCTTTGGGTGTAGGGCATAGGGCTTTGGGTGTAGGGTTTAGGGTAGGGCTGAGGGTTTAGGGCTTGGGGTGTACGGCATAGCCCTTTGGGTGTAGGGTTTAGGGTAGGGTTGAGCGTTTACGGCTTTGGGTGTAGGGTAGAGGAGTTGAGTTTTTAGGGTTTGGGGTTGAGGGCTCAGGTTTAGCAGTTAGGGTTGAGGGCTGAGGATTGATCATGCAAGGTTGAAGGCTTAATTTGTGGAGGCCCCTTAACCCATAGGGACGCAATACAAACTGCCAGCCATGGGGGAGATAATGAACTTATTAAACCTCGGTACTCAAACAATACGACAACTTGATGTAGCCAGTACACTATGCCACAGTACAGCCAAGCCCGTCGACCAAAACGGTGGATGGGTAACCCTCACCCCCAAAGGCCTCGCCGAGACCCATGAAGAGCTCAGACTCGCCAGGGGAAGGAGCCTGGATGTCGGGCCCGTAGCCCCTAGGGTTTAGGGTTTAGGGTGTAGGGTGTAGGGCACTCTAGCATTGCAATGCCCTAAAACCCTGAATAATGTACCCTGAACCCTAGCAAACCCCAATACCCCAGCCGAAAACCCCTCAACCCTGAAACCCTAAGCCTTAAATCCTAAACCCTAAACCCCGGACCCTCTAAAGCCTTGGACCCTCCTGAACCCTAAAACCTAAACCCCCAACCCCGAACCCTGAAAGATAAAAACCTAAACCCGGAAACTACAAAACCGAAACCCGAAACCCTAAAACTACAAAACCGAAACCCAAAACCCTAAAACTACAAAACCCTAAACCCTAAAACTACAAAGCCGGCACCCGAAACCAAGAAGCCTCGGGTTCGGGGCTCCCCGAGTGCCCGGGAGCCTCTCCCTCCAAAGCATCCGCGGACTCACTGCCCGGATGCATCGCCCTCGCCGCGACCTCCAAGGCAGCGAGCACCTCCATGGGCAACCTGAGCTCTGGTCAAGGAACTTAAGCGCCAAACCTGCTCTACACATTCATGCATGTGTATGCAAATATATATATATATGTATATATATATATACATACATATATATATATATAAATATTATATATATATACATATGTGTATGCATCTATGCAGATATGAATACACGTACATGTATGCATATGTATGTATGTATGTATGTATGTATGTATGTATGTATATCTGTATATATGTCTATATGTCTATTTGTACATAACACACACACACACACTTATGAACAATCAAAGGTTTAATTCTGGCTCTGTTGACGGCTACATGCCCACCTACTTACCAACCTACCGACCTACCGACCTTCCGTCGTTCCTTCCTTCCTTCCTACCTTCCTTCCTTCCTACCTACCTACCTACATCCATGCATGCATACATACAGACGGACTGACGGACTTGCATGTCAATATAATGATAATTGAACCCAAATCCTCTCACAAGAGCCCAGCGACTGGGAGAGCATAGGCAAGTGGAGCCTTGAGAACATCAAAGGCGCATTCGCGCAGAGGAAACGGAATGCACGGTCCAGTAGCGTCGGACGGTTCAGCTCCCAAGCGATGTCGCAGACAAGACCGAAAGAGCGCGGGCTCAGCTTTGCACATAGCTTGTTCTCGCATAGCTGCTGCAAGGACAGGACGTTGGATTTGGGCTTGACCACGGCCTGTGCACCTTCGGCCGCCTGGGATGCTTCGTCGAAGCAGGGTGTGGTATACTTCACAACTGCTGCCTGATGCTCAGGGCCACATGCGAAACAGGAAACCTGCGCCAGGTGCTCAAAGCGTTCAGCGGCCCAGTCGCCGTCAGGCTTGGAAGGGCGCTTCAATTGCCAGAGGTGGCGGGCATCTGAATCATCCACGGCCCACATCGTCCCTGCTTTCATTGCATGTCCGATCGCGTTCACTCCCGCAATCTCGATCTCACGCGGCCTGTCTGTCAGATCCGTCTCAAGAGCAGAGGGTGGGATTCTTTCAGGTTCTAAAAGGCCATCCGTCTCGATCATCACGAACTCACCGGAATCTCTTATCTCAGGGGCACTGGGCAGCCTGGAAGGAGGCACCGCCTTCGTAAGATTCAGCGCCACCAGGTCGGCCGTGACTGGCCGGCATGTCGTCGGCCAGGCCCACAAGAGGCCGTCGGAATCGATGCCGAAGCCTGGGCTCTTCACAGGGAACTGAGCCACCACAACCGGGAGATACCACAGGTAATAGGCTTGCCTTCTTCAAGGTTCTTACAAGTTACCACAAGAAGAGGATACCACAAGTTCTAGGCATTCGCAACTTAGCGCAAGTCCCTCAGCAAAAGCCCAGAAGCATTCGCTGTCACTCACCGAGATCGCTCTCAAAGGGCTCAGCTGCGTCCCGCGCTGAAGCTGCCAATCGTCACTTCCGTTCATCTCGGAGAGCTCTGGGTCTTTGCGACGGACACGTCCGGGGGTGAAGAAGCGATTGTCGACTGGGTTCCGGCTGTCACCTGCCGCTGCCTGTCAGCACGCTTCTCCCTTACTAAACCCTAAACCCTAAATCCAGACCCTAAATCCCTAAACCCCTAAACCGCCGTAAACCCGAAACCCTAAAGCCTGTCAGCATGCTTTTGGATCTTCCGTAGGGTAGAAACCATCGAGGTCGAAAATTCACGGCTTCAAGAAAGCAGGCCTCGGGCTTAAGGTGAAACTTGGGCCAAGAGTATTTGAATCTAGGCATCAGGGCTTAGGAAATTAGAAGGGAAGGATGTTTTTTGCCTCAGCTTTAACCTGCAATCAAGCTGCAGCGATTGGAGAGCCGCCGAAGATGATGGCATCACCGTGTGAGCCAACCAGGCACACGCTGATGGTCCCCCCGGAATTCGTCTCGACACACGTCGCCTCAGATCCGCGGGCCTAAAGTTTCGGAGCCCGACATTTCGGGAGTTGGGACCTGGGCCTTGGAATAATTAGAATAGGGTTTTGGGGTATATTATGCTATAATTATGATAAGGAACCCCCCCAAACCCTATTCTAATTATTAGGGGGTTTAAAGTCGTCAAAACCGACAGCTGCACATGCCACATCTCAACCCGTTTGGTCGAGGCAGGGTAACACTTTCTGCATGCTGTCTCCACGTTGACGCAAGTCGAGAAAGAAAGACAGGGAGGTGCGCAGAAAAGGAGGACAGAACGAGGGGCACGGTGGAGTGAGGGAGCGAGAGACCTTGCGGAGGGATAGCTAGCAAGCTATGTAGTGAGTCAATGAGCGAATTGTTGGCATATGCAGGTCGACGGCGAGTGGATGAGCGCTCGAGCCCACGAGATACCCTAATTCCTGGAACTGACGATCTCATCTAAGTGGCCCTAAACCCTAAACCCTAAATCCTGGAACTGACGATCTCATCTGAGTGGCCCTAAACCCTAAACCCTAAATCCTGGAACTGAAGATCTCATCTAAGTGGCCCTAAACCCTCAACCTTCAACCCTAAACTGAAGATCTCATCTGAGTGGCAGCTTTGAGGTGCGGTAGGCTCTGAGGCTGTGCAACCTGGCAGGCGCATGCAACGCCTTCGTGCAGAATCTTGTTGGTTAATACCCGTGCATTGCAGCTTCTTCGGTGCGCCTGCGCAGCTAGACGTGTAAGGATAGATAGATAGATCGACAGATAGATAGATAGATAGATAGATAGACAGACAGATAGATAGATAGATAGATAGATGCATAGACAGGTGATAAGAATAGAAGAGACAAAGATAGACACAGATAGAATACATGCATGCGCAAGTGCATGTATGTGTGCATGCGTACGTACGTACGTACGGTTTAGTAAACCTTAAAACCCTGCACCCTAAACCCTAAACCATAAACCCCTGAAACCTAAACCCTTAAACCCCTAAACCCTAAATCCTTGGAACCCCTAAACCCTTAAACCCTGAATCCCCTAGAAGCCCTCGGAAACCGGACGGCCTGTAGGGGCCCCGAGGGTGGAGCTCCCAAACCCAGAGCTCCCCGGCCGTTGCAGCCCCAGGCCTTGGGCTTTAGGGGTTTAGGGGTTTAGGGGTTTAGGGTTTAGGGTTTAGGGTTTGGGGTTTAGGGCTTTAGGGGTTTAGGGGTTTAGGGGTTTGAGTGGTTGGGCTTTAGGGGCTTCAGGGGTTTAAGGCTTTAGGGGTTTAGGGGTTTAGGGCTTTAGGGTTTAGGGTAACAATAATGGTTATATAGTTGTTGTATACTTCATGATAATTGGTAGCTCGCTTATTTTTATGACTGCAACTACTGGCATTGTTATTGTTGCTACTGCTGTTTACCATTGTGGTTGGCATTTGTTTATTGCCACTATCATTATTATCGCTATCATCAGCTGGTACAAGAGATAGTAGCTTCAATTCCTTCGCACTTGCTCTTCTAATCATGACTGCTAGAACTGCTAATCTAATTCCGCTGCACACCAATCGTCCGATTCGTATTCTTGCTACCGTCACTGCTAGTATTGTGATGAGTAGTGCTATTGCTGTATTGCTCATACTAAGGCCAGAACCTTTGCAGCAAATTCGCACACCACCTTTCCTACACCTATTGCAAAAACTATCATGGTGCTCACCAGATTATTCATATGAGTTTCGCAGCTATTGGATAATTGTCCGCTGGTTGCCAGTGCTTATAAACCTAAACCCTCAACCCCTAAACCCAAAACCCCAAACCCTCAACCCTAAACCCCAAACCCTAAACCCTAAACCCCTAAACCCTAAACCCTTCAAGTATGCTTTGTGAGTCGAAATCTTGGCATTGCCTGACTCCTTTTGGGTGCTGCCGCATGGAAAAGGTCTCAACTCCCGAGCCTCTCGGGTGTTTCTTTGGGGGAAGGGCCTAGGATTTGGGGTCTAGGGTTTTGGGATGTAGGGTTTAGGGTAACGGATTTAGGGATTTAGGGATTGAAGATGTAGGGTTTACCCTTCAGGATGAAGGATTCAGGATTTGAGGGTGGGTGTGTAGGCCATTTCCTCGTCCGGGTGGCATACACGCTGCCTTCCCCCGCGATGCAGAGGGAGTGCGTAGCTCCAGCTGCAATGTCACTGACACGGAGTTTCTGAAAGGGCCCCACCTGCGATGGCACACGGCAACAGCTGACGGAAATCTTTGGTAGGACCCAGCATCAAAGCCGTTTCATGCATAGGATGTTCAGAATATTCATGTTCGGCAATGGCATGCAACAGCCATGGTCGGTGCTGCTATCGTTTGTATTTGTAACTGACGGTACCCCGAAACTGCGTCTCGTTTGCAATCTGAAAACTGTGACTTTTAATACAGTTTCTGGCTTCACGACGGCGATTGTGTGTCCTTTCCGTTATCAGGCTTGGCTCAATCACCCAGTCTGCTTACGTACTCGTACCGCAGACAGCCTCATACCCATCACTTCTCACCCCAAACTTCGGCTTCTCCACCATTAAATTCTTACTAAGTCTCATTCGAGCTTCAGCTCCTCTTGTGGCTAGTCGTAGCGCATGCTTACGGCCAACTCGTAATTGTGCCGACCGCAACAGCAGGCACCGAAATCACCCCCGCCTTCATCACCACCGGCTGCAATGCTGTCTCCCCTGGCTGTCCACAACCGAGCTGCCCCTCAGCGAGCTTGGGCTTCTGTTTCTGGGCGAGAGCGTTTACGACGGCTGCAGACATCACCCCAGTCTCGCAAGTTTGCATGTTGGGATGATCCGGTGGCTGCCCGGGCACTAAGCCATCCCCTCTTGGAAAAGCCGACGACGGCCGGGGGCGATGCTAAACACAAATTGCCCTGGACAGACAAGTTTCCACCATGCAGCGACCGCACCCAGCTGGGTGGCTTAGGGTCGACATTCTGAAAAGCTGCCAATGCTGTCCGCGAAAACCGAAGCTCCGCATTCCGAACTGTCCAAGTTGAGCCTGGCCCTACAACCCCAGAAGCTCAAACCTCAAAAAAATCTCCACAGAACCCCCCAAACCCGAGACTCCCGTAGCCCCACGCTCCCTGGGCCTTGTCGTTGGCACCCCACACCAGCAGCTTCCCAGCGCTTGTGAGGGCCAAAGTGTGGTTCAAACCGGCCACAGCTTTCGTCGCGTGATGCCGACCTCGCTGGGGTCACACAATAGAGCCCTTAGAGGAGCCCGGTCAAGGAAGCCTACTCTACCTATTCAGACCTCTGTATTACCGGATTACAGTGTGTCGGCTTTGGCACTGACGGCTTGGAGGTTCATATGCTCCTATCCGCCCATGCAAATGATGTATCATCATCGAGGTAGACATCGAGAGCCCGGCAATGGGCCTTGACGCCTGGGATGAGTGCGGATTGCTCAACCCCTCCGAAAGCCATCATTCCTGGAAACCCTAACCCATCATTTCCGCGCCCTGAAATACAAGCCCAAAACTCTAAATGCAGAAATGAAAGCCCTAAACCCTAAACCCTGAACCCTACCTAAACCTAGAAACCAACGACCGAAAGCATCAACATTTCATAATCCCGGGCCCCTGAACCCTGAACCCGGAATCCGGATCCCGAACCCTTGCAGAACCCTTCTAGGCTCCCTACAGAATCCCATCCCCTGACACCCTAAACCCCCAACCTGAAGCCGACTGAAGCCCAAACCCCCTAAAGACCTAAAAGCCTGAAGTCCCAAAACCCTAGAGCCTAAACCCTGAACTCGAAACCCTAAAGGCCCTAAACCCTAAACCCTAGACCCTAAACCCTAAACCCTAAAACCCTAAACCCCTAAACCCTAAAGGCCTAAAATCCCTAGAGTCCTAACACTCTAAACCAAAACAGGCCGGCTTGAGGCCAGAGCCTAAAAACCAAAAGAAAACCTAAAACCCGGCTTGAGGCCAGAGCCGGGCCCGAACTGCGGCAAGGCCATCGGCTCCACGACCACCGCCTCCGCGGGGCTGGAGGGTTAGGGTTTAGGGTTTTAGGGCTTTGAGGGTTTAGGGTTTAGGGTTTAGGGTTTAGGGCTTTAGGGCTTTAGGGCTTTTAGGGTTTAGAGTTAAAGCCTCCGCTTTCTGGGGGGTTTCCTTGTTTAGGGCTTTAGGGTTTTAGGGGTTTAAGGGGTTTTAGGGGTCTCGGATTGTAGGGCTTTTGGGGTTTTAGGGGTTTAGAGGTTTTAGGGGTTTAGGGTTTTAGGGGTTTTAAGGTTTTAGGGTTTTAAGGGTTTTAAGGTTTTTAGGGGTTTTGGGTTTGGGGTTTAGGGCTCTAGGGTTTAGGGGTTTTGGGGTTTAGGGCTTTAGGGGTTTAGGGTGTAGGGTTTTAGACTTTCTGCGTTATGCTTCGGGGTGCAGGATTTCGGCTTCAGGGCTTGAGGGTTTTAGATTCTTAGACTGTATTTGTTTATGCTTCAGGACTTCGGACGTAGGGCTTCAGGATTTTGGGTGTGGAGTTTCGTGTTTGGGGCAAATTTTCGGGGGGCTTCGGGGCTGGGAGGGAGCTGCCTAGTATGGGGGGCCGCCTGTGTACTCAGGAATGGGGCTTTGATGTTTGGTATACTATACTTCGGAGATCGTACTGTAGTGTATAGGGCTTTGGGGGGGGTCCATTATGCTAGACTTGTACTCAAGAGCCTCTTAGGCTTCAAGCAAGCGCTGTACCAATATTAGGGCTCCCCTTACTACGAGGTTTAGGGTTTAGGGTTTACCAAAGGTTTACTAAACCCTAAACCCTAAACCGTCTAAGTAAGTTGAGGTCTCCCCCTAGGAGTCGCCACCATATCCAGACGACAAGCACTCCCCACTGCAGGGCTTAAACGTGCTTACCCATAGGCCCCTAAGTAGCTCCTTTTTATGGCTTATATTTAGATGCCTATAAGGTAACCCCAAAAAGGAACTGCTTAGGGGCCTATGGGTAAATGACTCATCTTATTCCGCAGGAGCTCCTTCATGTAAGCGTACTATAGTCCCCCGGTAGCCCGAAAGGGCTGATTTGCGTCATCTTGGTCCTCATGAGGAAAGCCGAGATTGTAAGAAACGATGCCAGCACTTGCTGGGTGACACTAGCCGCAGTAATAATCGTCGCAGCAGCACTTGGAATACATTTCTTGGCGCATGCACCAAACATACTAGAAAGATCGGAACAGTCATTCAGAGCCTACGAACAATCAGCATGCACACAGAAGTGATTTTCAGGATACGAGCACTCTCAATGCCACATGTATCTTGATATACACAACACTATGTAGCTTATCCAGAAATATGACATAAACCTAGATGAACAATCTATGGAAACTTCAGCCCAAACCTAAAGCCCTCAACCCTAAACGGCAAAACAAAAAAAAAAGAAAGCCTCCACAACCCAAACCCCTGAATCCGAAATCCTCAGCGCCTCAATCCCCAATCCCTCAAGCCCCTGTACCCAACCCTAAACCCTAAAAAAAAAGGGGCCTTAATAATAAGAATAGGATTTGGAGCCAAGTATACTATAATTATAATAAGAGACCCCCCAAAATAGTATAGGTAATTATCAGGGCCCCTATATTACCTCACCCTGCCTCTGTCTTCTTGGATAGCTCCAAGCCAAGTCTTCCACTGGCGCCACCCACACCCCACGTGAAGACGCGGCCTTGTCTCTTGGTTTAATACTGAACGGTTATGGTTCAAAAGTTTAGAGTTTAGGGTCTGAGCCATGCATGAGCGCTAGCTGTTAGGCATTCGAAGGGTTTAGGGCTCAGGGTTTAGGGCTGAGGGGTTTAGGGGTACTCTGGCTTGCGAAGTTGCGACTGCGAGATTACAGAACCCTCTGCTGCGAGTCGAGAAACATGAATGTTAAATGGTGGCACGTGATGATTATGCTGCTGTTGCTGATCGCGTTATTGTTACTGTTGCTTTGTCTACCGTTGCTGCTGCTGTTGCGCTTGCCGTTGTAGTTGCTAGTAATGTTGAGCTTGCTGATGCGTTTGCTGTTGCTGCTTCATGCCTGCTGCTCTTGCTGATGCTGTCTTTGCCGGGGGCGGCTGCTGCCATCATCGTCTCTGCAAACATGCTCCTCCCTCCTCGCCAGGCTTCCTCCCCTCAGGTTTCCTACTGCTGGTTCTTCTCATCCTGTGCTGACTCCACGAAGACCGAGACCTCTTGTTACCTCCGTGGTAAGGTCCGTGAATCCCCCTCTGCTAGCCTTTGGGGAGGAACAGTGGTAGTGTTCCCTGCAAAGCCCTGCGAAGTCCATGCGATTCTTGGGCTGTCGGAGATGTTCCCCCCCGTCTCAGGCTCGCTGATCCTGCAGACCCGACAGTCTTAAAGAAACAAGGAGCCGGCAACAAGGAAGCTCTGGTACTAGGAGAGGAAGCACCTCTCTTTAGAGGAGTTCACATTCCAGAAACAATGACAAGCGGCCGCACGCAGTCACTGCGGTGCTGTGGAAACGGCCGCAGGACAACTGCCTGGGTCCATCAGTGCATTGCAAGCCCAGGATACACGGATGGCATGATTCGATTCGAGAGCAGGTCAATCGAGGTCGATGGTTGCTATCATCCTCCTCCTCCTCCTCATCATCATCATCATCATAGGCACACTGCCCGTCTTCGCTTACGATGACCACAACCTTCAGCATCATCATCAGCAGCAGCATCATCATCAACAACATCACAGTCATCGTCAGCAGCATCATCACCGGCAGCAGCAGCAGCAGCAGCAGCAGCAGCCAGCAGCCAAGAAGGCAGACAACTCGGCAAGCATTGCCGGCATCACCTTAGTGCTGTGCAGAATCTCAACGTTCAGGCTCTTGCTTGCTTCGGACCATCATTAACCACAGCACCATCAGCAGCGTCAGCATCATCGTCACAATAAGTGTCGTGTCTGCTGCGTCTCAAGATACACATGATATAGGGGCCTAAATAAGTACCAATACTTTGTTGGGGGATCCTTATTACAATTATAGCATGGTATACTCCAAACCCCTGCTCGAATCATTAAGGCCTCCATATTGCTCATGCTCATCAAGGCTTTTGGATTGTGGACAAGCCGTCGCAATTGCCATCATCATCATCATTTCCAGAAACAAGAGCAACTGCAAGGACACCGTCATCATTAGCAGCAGCATCGCAAGCATCACCATCCTCAGCGATAAGGGCTCAGGGATCACGGCTCAAGGTTTTGGGGTGGTGCGCTTGTAAGGTTACCGGTTTCTCCATTTCAACCCACACTTTCCCACAATCCGAGCAAAGATGCTGACATTTTCGCGTGGGAGCCATGAAAACATCAAAAAACATCGGGCATGTACGAGAATTCTTCAATACGTATACGGCTTCTAAACCGGGTGGTACAGCTTCCGAGTCCCTGCGTCCATAACCTTCGGCCTTCCTCGGTCCAACAGACGTCCAAGCCTTACTTAACCAACTACGAATGATGATATAAATCCTGCATTAAGGCATATACCGTTATTCCCATAGCTTAGGGTCCTTGAGGTGATGGCTGGATTTACAACATCAACAGTAGCACATCTGCTTGGTCCCGGAATCAGTCCCGGATCTCTGGAGAAGGTGTTCCGGGCAGATAGGATGGCCCTACACTGCAAAACGTAAGCCCTAAACTCCATTAACCTAAAACTCTCAACCAAGAACCTAAAAACCATATATCCGCTATAAACCTAAAACTCTCAACCAAGAACCTAAAAGCCATATATCCGCTATAAACCTCAAACTCTCAACCAAGAACCTAAAAACCATATATCCGCTAGAAGCCTAAAACTCTCAACACGAACCCAAAAACACTATATCCGCTATAAACCTAAAACTCTCAACCAAGAACCTAAAAGCCATATATCCGCTATAAACCTAAAACTCTCAACCAAAAACCTAAAAGCCATATATCCGCTATAAACCTAAAACTCTCAACAAAGAACCTAAAAACCATGTGTCAGAAACCCTGCTCTCTTGCGGGCGAAGCCACGTCACCAGCTTGGCACTCGGAAGCTGCACCTGCGTTCATGGGGGTTTAGGGTTTAGGGTTTAGGCTGTCAGGAGGTATGGCTTTTTGGACCAAGGTTTCCTAGGCCCTCGACCCTACTGCTTCGGGCTCGGATGCTTCGTCGGCCGTCCCAAACGCTCCAAGCCTGAAGCATGGCAATTGCAAGGAAGAATGAAATACAATAATGTGGATAGGCTTGGGATTTAAGACTTAGGATTTATATAGGAGTTAGGTGTTACGTCTAGGGTCTGCGGTGGTTACAGTCTTGGATAGGCATTGACTCTTCACTGTGCTATGACCTCAACCCTGTTGGCTAGAAGCCAAAGATCCTCAAAACTTGCGCTTTCCGTTGAAAAAGACCCTAGGCCCTAGTCCAAAAGCCCGAACCCCCTGAGGCCCAAACCTGTGGAAAACTTCATGGAACCTGTATGGAAGCCTTATGGAACCCTTCAGCCGCAATAGAACCCACACAGAACCTACACAGCCCTCATGGGATCATTATGGGATCCTTATAGCCCTTGTGGATCCCTTAAAACTTTCATCCGAAACCTCAAGCTCTCCTGTGTGCAGCTGCCGCGCCAGCTTCGGGATCTGTTGTTCGGTGCCCGCCCCATAGCCAAGCCTCCGCTGCGATGACACGAAAATGTTGAAGCTCTCGGACTCTCGGCCGCTGTTGCTGCTGTTTTCGATGACCAACTCTTGATGCGCTCCCATTTGTTCAGGTTGAACTCCAAATGTTTGCATGGGTTTAGGGTTTAGGAGTTTAGGGTTTAGGGTTTAGGGACCATAAAGGATTCAAGAAGCTGGTAGTTGGTGGCCCGGCCCCACGTGTAGAGCTCGCTCTGCTCGTTAGGGTCCACTGGCTCCTTGGATCAAGGGATCCACGGCTTCATTAGTGTTTCGCGCCTAATGTTCTTACACCGCTACAGGTGCCGAAAGTTTTCAAGAAAGCGTGTCGTTGCGGGCTGCACCTGCTCGCGTAGTTGAGGCAACTTTGCTGCCTGCTGTCGCAAGGTGGCGGGGAAAGAAAAGGGTCCCCCCTCCAGCGACACGTGAACTTGTTGGGGGGGGTATCTCCAGAGCGCTTGGGCTCGCCCCAAGTGAGCACAACCTGAAGCGCTACGCCAAGTCCGGCAGTCATCTGAGCAATCACGCAGACATACGCACGTGCAATCGAGAACGGCTCCAAACCATGCTAGCCAGCGTGGCTGCGACACCGAGCTGCAAAGTCTATGCACAATGACAAAACCCTCAGTGGCACAAAAATTCCTTCTACACCTGGAAACACGATCCGTCGAGCCAAAGCACGCGGAACAGCTACAGCTACACGTAGATGCGCACTCAACATTGGCAATTCCAACACCACCTCCACCAGGGCGTCAAACGACAGACGGGCGCAGTGCCCCACAGGCACGCCAAGTATCCACACGCCGCTGAAGTCGGGATCTTCATCGGGTGGGTTCTGGCAAACGCCGTGTGCGCCCTTCAGGATTTGGGACCCGGTACCCACAATCCCACACCCACCTAAAGAGACCCTAAACCTTTATGCTCGTAACGTGGCTCTCGGAGTCTCTATCCTAACCGTTTAGTGGGGAATCCTGAGAAAGCTGCTGAACAACCCCAAACCCAAACCCTGACGAAGCTAGAACCTCAGTAGGCCAGCGTAGATGCTCAAACGGCAAATGCCCGTTTAGCAAGTACGTCGCAAGCACACACACCCCACACACACACCACACACACACACACACTAACTAACTAACTACACGCAGCCATACGTGCCCCGGCATGCACCCGGGTCCACGGACTGCACAAGTAGGGACGCTAGCACAAACTATGTACTGCACCACAACGGGAGCTATTCCGCATGCGCCTGCGATCGCCTGCGGGTACGCCTCGCATATAAACCCGAAAATCACCGACCTGAAACCGCAAACCCTTTTGTTATTTTGAAAAGCCCGAACCCTTAAACACGAATCCCTAAACGCCATATCTGCTAATTTACATATATACATACGCACATACATACATACCTGCCTGCCTGCCTTCCTACCTACCTACCTACCTACCTACTTAACAGATCATACAACACAATACATTACAATACTCTAGTACAAAACCATACAGTGCAGTACAGTACAGTCCAGTACAGTACAGTACAATACAATAAGATTGCACAATAAATTACAATACACTGCACTTATTGCAATACAACACACATACATTGACATACATATACACATACGTGCAAATGTACATATACGTAAACGTACAAGTACATATACATATACACGTACATGCAAAAGTACATGTACATACGAGTATACATACGCATACACTCACACACACACACATACACATACACATACACATACACAACGCACACACATACGTACATACATAGATACATACATACCTACATACATACCTACATACATACCTACATACATACATACATACAGACAGACAGACAGACAGACATAAATACAGACATACAGACATATAGGCATACATACATACATACATACATACATACACACATGCAGACACACGGACGTACTTACATGCATGCACACATGCATTCACGCATGCATGCACGCATGCATGCACAGAGACAGCCAGACAGCCAGCCAGGCAGCCAGCCGGCCGGACAGATAGACAGACACACAGACAGACAGAGAGACGGACCTGCATGCATGCATGTGCTATTTCATACATACACTATGTCAAAATGCTACATGCATACATCACATGCATACATTACATAAATAATACCATTCTATACGTACATGAACAGACAACAGATTCATGCATGCAAGCATAGATACATAATTACATTACATACATAGATAGCAACATACTTACCCACATACGCACACATACCTACATGCTTACCGACCTGCACACTTACACTACAAACAAATCTCCTATCTGTGTATGTATGCATCTTTTATATACATATGTATATATGTATATGTATATGCGTGTATATATATACACATATATATATATATTTATTTATTTATGTATTTATATTTATATTTATATTTATATTTATATTTATTTATTTGTTTATTTGTTTATTTGTTTATTCATTTATTTGTTTGCTTCTTTATTTATTTATTTGTTTATTTGTAGATTTTTATTTATATCTGTATTCATATTTATATTTGTAGTTATCTAGAGAGCAGTATATATATGGACATGGATTCGCAAATGCAGAAAGCCCGTAAGCAACGAGACGAGGTTCGAACTCCGCCTCGGACTCGCTGTCGGAGCCCTTGTCAAGGCTTTTGGCTGCTGATTTTAGCCCTAAACCCTAAACCCTAAACCCTAAATCCTAAACCCTAAACCTTAAACCCTAAACCTAAACCCAAACTGATTCAGGGTTTCGGGAGAGGTCAGGTTTAAGATGTTTAGACGCAGTTGAGGGTTTGGAGAGAGTTTTGGCGGTTTTTTGGGGTTTGAAGGGAGTTTAAGTCTGGGATTTAAGCTCGGGAAAATAATTGATTCAGAATTCAAGACGAACATTTCGGGTTTTAGGGCTTCGAGATTGAAAGAAGGATATATAGTTGCAGGTTACATTACAGGCCTAGGGCACCGAGACTTCTCTTCAAAACCCTGAACCCCAAAGCCCCGAAACCTCTAAACTCTAGAAAAACCTAAACCCCAATACCCTAAACCCCTCAAACCCTGAAGCCCTGTCGGTGCCTCCTCCTTGCAGCTCTTCGCCTCCATCCCCACATCGTCCAGGGCCGGGACCCTTGCGGCGGCCTGGAAGACGGCGGGCTCCATCCCAAAGCCTGCGGAGAGCTGCCTGAGGGATCGCAGTGCCTGCACCGAAGGTCGGAACCAGTGGTAAAGAACCAATACTAAGAAAAAGAATACTAACAAAGATAATAATAATAATCATAATAATAATAACAGTAAGAAGAAAACTAATAATGATAATATCCCTTATAGTTCGCGTATATCTGCAGTATGATAATCCACAAAGCCCTATTCTTGTTCTTCCCGTGGTGTTTCAGGGGTCGTGCTCTAGTCTTTAGGAAGCTCGAGATTGGCATTTGACGCTTGGGGCTACTTTTCAGGTCGGAATAATCAATTCCCTTATCGTTATAGCAGCCTTACTCTAGCCCCTAACCCCTAAACCCTTAAACCCTAAACCCTAAACCCTAACTATTAAGGCCCCTTATGTTCTGGGCTTTCAGGTTCTGGCTCTGGCTTGGCTTGCCTTCTCCATGAGCTCTCTGGCTCCGACAAGGAATCCAAGCCAGAATCGCCGAGGAGTCTGCTCCACTCAATCCTGGCTTTTTAGGGCTTTAGGGTGTAGGGTTTAGGGTTTAAGGGTTTAGGGGTTTAGGGTCTAAGGTTTAAGGTTTCGAGTTCAGGGTTTAGGGTTTCGGGCTTTAGGGTCTAGGATTTGGGTAGCTCTCTAAATTTTGGTCCCCTTGCTAGCTCCCCAATACAGCACGGCACCCTTCTAAAATGGACCCCAGAAGGGACCCTGATTTAGAAAACTCTCCATTTAGGGTTTAGAGTGTAAGGCTGCGGGATTCCTTTTGGGGGATCCTTGGAGCTTCCGACCTTCCGGGTGAAGAACGCGAGGGGGAACCTACTAGAACCCTCTGGGCTCTTGTTAAGGAACTTAACTTAAGTTATTAAGTTACCATAATATAGGGATCTATAGTAAATCATAGGTTTTCTTTATTATGGTAACTGAAAACTTAAGGTACAGGGATCTATGGTAAATACTGGGGCTTCTTTATTACGGTAACTTAAAACAGCCTCCTTTAACAAGAACACAGTCATAGTCTGACTCCGCAACTGCAGCGCAAAGGGCCTTGAGGTACGATCTGCTTCTTCCTGCTCCGTGAGATCCTGGGTTGTAGTTTTGGGGCCCTGAAAAGTAGTTATGAACAGGTACCTCTATGGAAACCCTAAGGGAAGCTTCAAAAATTCCCAAATGGCCACCTAGCATCGGATCTTCTGTGCTTCCTTTCAGTTCCACCGAAGTGGCGCCGGGCTCCCCCACCGCACGGGAAGCAAATCACATTTCCATCGCCGGTATTGGGATACACAAAAATGCCTGGGTCTACTCGCAGCCAAAACTGCCAATGGAACAGACTGCTTGCAAGCCAAAGGGCTCCAGTGCTGAAACACCGGAGTTTGGTGAAACCCAGGTGAACTACAAACACAAACTGCTAAGATCGCCAAAATAAGTCTTCACACCTACGTACCTCTTGCAATGGCCGTTTGACGGCAAAGCAAGCGCGCTAGCCTGAAAGGCATCCTACCTCTGACTTCCTTGCCACTGCCGGGCTCTTCGCATTCGAAGCTGCGAAATCCCAAGCCCTTAAACCTAGAAGCGAACCACGGTTTAGGGTTTAGGGTTTACTGTAGGGTTTAGGCAAAGCCGTCGCCCAAAACGAAGTGCCATTACCATGAAAACGCACACAACCCCATGGCTCACACGAGTACAACTAGACCCTTCGCTTGCTTCAGGGGTTTACGGATCATTAGGCAGGAGATTGGAGTAGGACGACGAGGGTTGACATGGCTTATTCTTCAGGGTTTAAGGGTTACTCAAGCTTGAGGGTTTGGGCTGTAGGGTGCTTTAGGGTTTAGGAAAGATGCAAGGTTTCGGGGGTTCAGGTCCAGTATCCGGAAACTGGGGCTTCAAGGTGCTCCACGGAAACTACTACCGATTTGACGACGTTCCCTTTTCGGCTCAGGAATCATCTGCTGGCTCGCCGTGGCGCATGACGTTGTAAAATCGGTCCATGCTCAGCTGGCCCTCATCATCTGCGCCCGCCTCTTAGTTGAAGGTCTTGCGCTTGGGAGTTTGGGGCAGTTTAGGGTATAAATACAGATATAGTATTATTATTCTTATTCTTACTATCATTGTTATTATATATGTATATATATACACACACGATAGTATATATACAGTAGTATATTATAATATTGTATAGTGTGTATATATATATAATAGCCAATAATTACACGTTAGCGTTTAGGGGGGGCCACGGATCTGAGAAATAGTTGGGGGTAACGGGCCTTGAAGCGTAGCGTGGGGTGTGGATTTGGATTATGGGTTTTTTTGGTTTTCCGGCGTGGGTTCAGACCGCAATCGGTTGAGCTTTGGTTTGGGAGATGGGCATCCGTGAGCGGCGCGTTAAACAATGAGCTGTTGATGAGCCTCGTCTGCAGCTTTGGAGCCCAAAGACCGGCTTAACCCTGAACCCTGAACCCTAAACCTTGAATCCTAAACCCTGAAGCCAAAAACCTGAACCCTTGACCCTGAATCCTTAACCCCTGAACCCTGAACCCTTAACCCTGCACCCTTAACCCCTTAACCCTGACCCCTTAATCCCGAACCGTAAACCCTCAACTCTGAACCCTGAACCCTTAACCCTTAGCCACGGCTTCTCTGCGCCTTGTCCAGCATGGCCTGGAGGTCGGCATCCTGCTTGGAGCAAAGGCCGTTCATGATTTAGGGTTTAGGGTTTGGGGTCTAGGGTTTGAAGGGTTGCTTTAAGGGGCTCCATAAGTGGCTACTCTAAGGGTATTATAAGGGTATAGTATACAGGCCTTAGTGATTAGAAGTGCTGTTTCGGCTTTTGGTGTACATCGTGAATAAATATAGGGGAGCCTAATGAACAACATTACAAATCGTTCGAGCTTCTAGATTACGACACAGAAGAATCAAAGACTCCAACAGCCCAAGCAAGGAAGAATCCTCAATTTCGATAGCATTCCTTGCTGCAGCGTAAAGAGTACTCCTGCCCTAAACCCTAAACCCTAGAGTAAGGGAACTTTGAGCCTCTTGGCGGGCGGCAAGATACCGGCACACACTGACTTTTCCGCACAGCAGCAACTAACCAGGGCAATTAGAGGGAGGGTGCGAAAAAAACAAGAAGAACAAGGAGTTAATGTTATGTTTCCGGCTTAACGCATGTAGGAGTATGGCGTCCTTGCAACACGCTTCTGTATTTCCAAACAAACAGAATGTGCCTTGGGTCGAAGATGCCTAATTTTCAGATGTTTTCTTATCGCTTGGTTATCGCTTCGTTGTCGTTCAAGACCAAAACGGACTCATTTCAAGCTTAGCCAACAGCTTGGCTCGATTGAGAAATTATGTTGTCTTGTCTTGCTGTGTAATTAGGCTATGATCTGCCTCAAGCGGAACAGAGCAAGCCTAAACATAGCCTACACTACCTAAAGCTGCACGGATCCCCTACCAGAGAGCGCCTAAGGTTACGAACATCTTCGTTATCCTTTTTGACTCTTATCGTCTTACAAGGAATTCCATTGCTCTCAACTTACGGATGCATCTATTTAAAAAAATGCTCTCGGTGAGTTTTTATCATCCCTCGGATGATGAGCAGTAGAAGGACGAGGAGGAAGAGCTGGTCGGCGACAACGACGACGGTGGTGTTTGCGCTACAACATTACTTCTGGTAGACCCTGGGCCCTAAACCCGAAATCCTTGACACTGAACCCTAAACCGTAAACCCGCACCTTCTGAGCCCTAGAGCCCCGAGATGCGGAAAGAAAGCCGCCGAATGCCACGAGCTCTGAATCGGAAAACTTCGCATCCAGTGGAAAACTATGTGCTCTTTACTGCCAAAACCCCTAAAGGCCCTGAACCCTAACGGCGCTTTGCCTTTGAGGGTTCAGGGTGTAGAGGGCCTTTATGGGCCCTAAACCCTAAGCCACAAAGTTCCCCAACCCTAAGAGGTCTTATAAAAGTGTAGAGGGCCTAAAAAAAGGGCCCTAAACCCTAAACCACAAAATTCCCCAACCCTAAACCCTAAACCCTAAGGGGTTTTTGTAAAACCTCGAGTCTGAAACCTTGGAGTTCACCACGGGGGGCTTTTGACATATATGGTACTACTCTAGTCATACAAGTACATTTATACCTATAAGCATATAAGGGCCGATTTAGATACGATTGCATCAACTGCATAGACTCTTCTACAGCCATAGAATTCTTAGTAGGGAATGGGGGGGATGGATCCCTATGATAGTCCCCTAAG
>CAJNJA010052509.1:0-14528 GCA_905231915.1 Symbiodinium necroappetens
GGGTTTAGGGTTTTTTTTTTTTTTACGGGGGGTTTAGCGGGCTTAGGGGGTTTAAGGGGTTTGGGGGCGTTGGGATTTTGACGTGACCCTGCGGGGTTCTTAAAGCTTCAAAGGTTTCCATAAGGGCTTTTTAAAAAGGTGTCTTAAAGCCTCGTAGGCTTCTGCATAGATTTCTAAAAGGGTTTCGCTGGGGGCCATATTAGGGTTCAAGCAGGCTCAAGGATGCCGGCGTCTGCGGAGCCGGGATTAAAAATGGCCAGACGTCTGTGTTTTACCCCGAGTGACACGACCTACCCTCTTGCCCCACTTGACACGACCTACCCGAAACCCTAAAGCCCGAAACTCCACTCTGGCTCAGTAGAGGGATCCCTCTTACAATCACCCAAGTACGGAAGGCAAATTGTAAAAACCACCTCGCATGATTCATCCATGCAGTCAGTCGGGCATGCAGCACAGCAAGGGCAATGAATAAGCTGACGCGCCAGAGGGCTTTGCTGTGTTACGACCAGTATGAGGAACATCCCTACGACTTCACTGATCATCTGCAAGTCTGGTTGAAATATTTCTGCTTCGGAAGTTGGTCTTCCGGCTTCTACAGCTGCAATTCCGGAACCTTGCAACTCATGGTTGAGGCAAAAAGCTTAAGTATGTTTAAACTAGCCCTGCAATGAAATGTAGGCTCCCACACGAGACCTCAGCAGGCTCCCCCAAACTGGCCCCCAACCCCCAAAACCAAAGAAACACGAGACCCTAGCCGAAACGGTATACTTTCATGCTTCAGGCGCCATGATTTCGAGGAACTAACTTCTCTGAGTGCCTAGCCCACTCTGTCATTGGCTGCACGTCTTTGACGGCGCCAATGATTTCGATCAAAGCTCTCACCCCTCTGCCACAAAACCTGGTGGCCGCAAGCACCAGGCCGTGCGCCGTGAGTAAGATCTGAAGCCCGGTTGACGGGTGCAGGAAAAGGGTGCAGTCTAGCAATTCGAAGAGAGGCTTGTTGTGGAGCTTGCGGAAGAGCCCAGCTCTTCCGGGCACGCACGTCTGGCATCGATGAACTTCTATGCCAGGCTACTCATTAAGACTTCCGACAGGTTGTCGGGAGGTTTGTGACATGTGTCTGCTGCCTTCCTGAATCCAGTGGTGGGTGTCCTGAATATGCTTCATGAACACACCGAGAAGAACCTGATCTTACCTAGAATCTAGACATAGTCTCCCGGTCTGTGGAGCATGCTCTCACAAAAACAGTCAATCGCGTTTGAACGTCAAGATAAAGACATTTGTTTCCCTCTGTAAGTAAGCATCCGGTTGAAACAGCCGGACACCCCAAATCTACCCACCATTGAAGCCCTATGCAGACCCACCCAAACCCTAGTAAGAACCCTCGTTGAATCTGCCAAAGACATCACCGAAGCCTGTCGCTGTGTGGAACGAACCTCCGATGATTCAATGAGTCCGAAGAGTATGCCTCTGTGGATGACTGCGGGAAGGAAAGGATAGGCTGATGAATCAACCAGGTGCTGCAAGAACTCTGAAGAACCGTAAGCCCTAAACGAAGAAAGCCTCAAACAGGCTTTCAGCTTTCGCTCTGTCTCAAAGATCGACGGCGGCAAACACACTGTCAAAACTTCAGCGCTCCTCGTCGGACTAGACAGTTTGCCACTGAGCTGTGGGCGTGAGACGTGCAAAGTGCTGTTCTTTTTGGCTGCGTTGCCTATCGACTTGTCCAGTCTCTCGGCCCGCAGTAGCGGCACTAGGAATGGGAAAACAGAATTAATCGGTGCGTAAATCCTGCATGCTCGGGCATCGTCCCCGTCGTCCCTTCAACTAGGCAAACAAGACTCGTTTGAATCCGACAAACTATCAGCATTCCATGTCGGCCACCGCAGTGCTAGGGTTCTGTTCACAGGTACCATGAAGATGGTTGTTCGTCCTGTGCTTGCGACGAGTGCTATTACGGGTTCAATCGTATTTCCTTAATCTTGCGCCATCTTGTCCTTCTGCGATGACGCATGACGGATGCCACTTCCATCGTGGTTCGCAGTGCATGTCGGGCCGGGGGTTATGAGGTCCGATGCGCTTGTGCAGGATTGACTACTTGGAGGTTCGTGGGTAGTTATAAGTGGGGGTATAAGTCCCCTTATATAGGTTATAATTATAGCTACCCTACTTATAACCCTACTTATACCTACCCATGAACCTCCAAGTAGGCTAGCAACCAGGGCCCCGCTGGCGCCTGAATTGCGAAAGGCTCGGAGCCAGCTGGCGAAAATCAAGGGGTAAGGGGTTTGGGGTTGGGGTTGAGGAGGCTCGAGGGAGCGAATGAGCTGCTGAGTTGCTTGACCACCGACATTTCATCTAGTCTGGTTTGATGTTGCATCGTCCCCAACCCTAAAACCTTAATGTCTACACCCTGGCCTTAGCCCTAACCCTTTTTCAGCACGGGCTGTGTTGCCGGCCAGCGCCTATGCAACCCTCACCCTCTTTGACCCTAAGCCATCTGAGCTACTGCAATGCCAGAAAGTCGAAACCCTGAAGTCCAAACCCTACAACCGCACGCACTGTGGCCAGCTAGCTCCAGCCTCCGAGCTACAGGGCATGATCTCATGCTGCAAAACTGAAAAACTGCTTCTCAAGCGAGGCCAAGCCTTGGCAGCAGTTGTTTCGTGAGGTTGTGTAAGGGTTGCAAAAGGAAGGGTAATGTAGGCTTCATAAACACGGGCTGTAGAACAATTTTGTGTGGAGGTATGCGGATTATCTGTACATGCATGTATGTATGTGTGTATGTGTGTATATATGTATATATATATATGCATAGACATATGTTTGTCTTTGTATGTATGCATATGTACTACATATACATACGAAATATTTGAGGTGCACAAGCATGTCATACCGTAGCAGTTTCGCACGGGCTTGGGCTTCAAGGGTCTACCAAAAAAGCCTGAGACCCTTGGATCAGAGATGGGATCTTGAACTATGGAGGCGTCCCCAATATGATTGGAGCTCAGCCCGGCCTGAGGAATTGAGGTCAGCGTGGGTCGGAATTTTTTTGCTACACGACTGAAGGTCTTACGACATGTGGGTTTGAGAGGTCCGGCACTTCGTAGGTGCCTGCCATGAAGACGCTGTCCGACGCTTCGACAGCTTAAATGCACAGGTGTGCATGTCGGCGCGAGATTTTTTCCGTCACCTCGGAGCTCCCTGATGTTCAGCGGCAAGCTCGTCCCAATGAGCTGCAATCCATGGCACGGAATCGGCAGGACAACGGCCTGCGGGCAAGAAGAGCAGCGCGATCAGCCCGGGCAGGACACCGTTGCTCAGCGCATGAGGAATCATACCAACTGCTCTGAAGGACGCCAGAAGTCCATCTTCCAGCCAAGGCCAGCGGGGAACACTCACCAGGAAGATTGGTGCACCACAGGCTTGGCACCACTGTGCTACAGGTAGGCATTGTTCTTTCAGCCAAACAAGGTCGGTACCTAGGACCAGGTCGAAATCATGCCAGTAGGGATCAGTCAAAGCTTCCCGGTAGTCCAGCGTCTTCACGCTGGCTGAGCCCCTTGACTGGAAGACATGCCGATTTAATTCCACGTTCCTCTCCAACAATGCTGTGGCTGCTGGCAAATCGCTCAGCACCTTGACACCAAACCAGGTACTGGCACCCGTAAATCTAAGAAACATACCATCTGTGGAAAGGTGATTTTAAGGGAGCAAGACAAAGAATTTCAGACACTAGTGAGCAAGAATAAGTTTGGGAGTGCACTCAAACACTGCTAAGTGCGAGATGCGAGTCGCGTTACTTCTGAATTTTCGGCCAAGCAGAACTCATTTGTTGCCATCCAAACTCAAAGCACTGTACTAGCAATTTCTATGCGCGCACCCACCTGGCTTTGCGAGTTCCCCGTAAAAAAACTGCTTCATCCATTCAAGCCCACAGGCACAACATGAGCACCACAAGCGGCCGCTGCCAAGCCGGCAACGCCTGTGCCACTGCCAAGTTCCAGAATTCGATGCCCAGGGAATTCCTGGGCTAGCTAGCGTTGAGGAGCTGACTTCAGGTCGACTCCATGAGGTCCTTTTTTTTTTCAAGCAAGGTTTGCACAGGAAGGTTTGCATAGGGTTCCTGCCACAGACCGTAATCTTAAGTTCCTTCAATCGGCAGTTTCAACGATTCTAGGGTTTCCGGTTTGGGGAATAAGGGCTTCACTTTCCATGATGGGGGGGGGGGTACATCGTAAGTAGACCTTACGCCGCAAAACCCCCTTGAGAGCGCTGAACCTTAAACTCCAAACCCAAAGTAATATGCAACTCAGAATCCTTCTAGAACCCTTATGTTATGGAACCCTGAAAGGGAAACCGCAACTCTTAAATTCGCCCACCACTCCTGGAACCCAGATCCCATGTACTAAGGGACAGTCATAAGAAGAACCCCCAACCCCAATATCAATAATAGGCTTGTCGTGCTGTTGGAACCCAGAACCCGCAAAATCAACCCTACTACACCCGTTTCGCTCTCACCTCCTCTGGACTCTTGGAATCCTTGTAGGGCCCTTCTTAGAACCCTTCCGAGTCTCCCTTAAAAGGAGCCTGGCCTCTAATGGCGCCCAGAATCCCACTCCCATAACACCCCAAGTGCGAGACTGTCTATGATACGGCTGATGATATAAATCCTGCATTTCCCATAACAAGGAATATACCCTAACTCCCATAGTTTAGGGTCCTTAACGTCACGCAGGATTTATATCATCAACAATAGCATCTTATAAAAATACTCGCACCCTAGACTAGAACCCGCCTCTGGTAGCACCCCCCACCCTTCAGCTGTACCCTGCAATCGTAGAAGTATACTAAGGAACCCGAAGCCTTAATTATTCTAATGGAGGCCAGAATCCTTACAGGAAGCCGTAACAGGAACCCTGAAGCCGCAACAGGAACCCTGAACACCGTAGCTGTGGAACCCAGAGTTCTCATGGGAACCCCCTACAAAGAAACCCCAAAAACCCTCGCTACAGAACCCCGACTCCACTGGACTTTGAAGTAACCTGGGAGAGGACTGCATAAACTTTCATGTTAGTTATAATGGCTCCTTTTTTCAGGAACAGGAAAAACCCAAAAACAAAACCAAACAAAACCAAGTGTGTGTGTATATATATATATACATACATACATACATACATACATACATACATACATACATATATATATATACACACACATATATTCATTCCATGACGGTACTGCGGAACCCCAGGATCGGTGTTTGCCATGGCCGGAAGATGGCGTGCCAAGCCCAGGCCAGCCTTCCACAAAGCTCCCCCGGTGTAGAGGGCTCCAGCTTCCTCGACACCTGAGATTTTTCATTACGATCTTCGATTCTTCATAGCACACTAGGTCCCCTAAATACATTCGAGGTCCATGCACCACCCGCAAAAAAAACGACAAAAAGCTCAGGGGGCTTTCGACTCTCACTCTCGGACCAGGCAGGCAATGCTCCACGATGTGGGGCTTGGGGTTTCGGAGGTAAGGGGTGCTTGCCGACTTTATGCTCAGCTCCTTCGGCACTTTGCTTCCCGAATGCAAACCGGTTAAACCTTGAAGCAAATCCTAAACTATGCGAACCTGACGAGCTGAAAAGGCGAGCATCGAGCTGAAAAGGCGAGCATCGCTACCTCACGGTTTTTCTGCCGCTAAGACACTCTCGATCCAGGTTTCCAGCAGCAATGAGCCAAGGTCATCCATCCTGGATTCTCATAGGGAGCTTCCCTTAGGTATCTATCTATCTATCTATCTATCTATCCATCTATTATCCATCTATTATCCATTTATCTATCTATTCACCTATTCATCTACTTACCTATCTATATACGCATCGTGGCAACTTAAACTAAGTTCCACAACGAAATCCCAGCATCTCCACCGACTGAAACTTGGTCCCCATCGCCTGGACACAAGCACCGTCACACACCGCGCCACGTGAAACTCAGGCTACAAACGGCAACCGAAAGGCTTGAGAAGCTCAGCCTTCTGCTACTGCTACGAGGAAACTCACAATGCTCAAGAGGGAGTGGTCTTGGCTGCCACTGTCCCACAAAACCCTTTTCACTGAAACCTGAAAGAACACCTTAGGACCCAAACGCCGAAACTCGGGGAGCCTGGGCAAGGACCTCCTCCGCTTCCCCGGCCAGGGCCGGCTGCAGCTGCATTGCAACACCGGCCGCCTTCGCTGCGACCTTTCCCATGCAGAACTAACTAGAACTAGGACGATGAGGATGATGTTGCGGAGAAGGATGATAAGGATGGTGATGAAGGTGATGCTGACCGTTTTGTTGTTGTTGGTACTGTCGGTGCTGAGGTTTGCTGCTGTTGAGGTTGATGTAGGTGTTGGTGAAGCTGAACCCAAATGACCAGAGAGGTTATAGGCTAACTTCCCCTAAGCTTATCCGCCACTCTTCCGGAACCTTCGGCAAGGACTGCGCCCCAGCCTTTCAGAACTTATCTTGAAGTGACAACAAAACTGAACACTAGGAAGCGTTGACTCCTGGTTGTGTAAGCCCCAAGCAACATAATGGGGACCCTCATGCTCATGCCCTTTAACAAACTGGATCTATTCATCATGGCACTAATTACAGTACACTCCACCCCCCTTTAGACGGCAAGCACAAAGCACAGCTTCTGGAGATGCCTATGATCGCCACCACAACCCCCAGAAGCAAACAGACTAAACCTGCTTACGAAAGCCGCGCAGAAACCGTGCGCTGAGGCGATCGCCTCAGCTCTGCGACACCACAGCCCCCAAAAGCAAAAGCACTACTCTTAATTATTAGAATAGGGTTTTGGGGCCCATGATACTATATCTATACCCCAAAATAGTGTTGGTAATGATTTAGGCTCCTACATTAAAAAGGGTCCACAGCCTCAGCTCTGCCGCCGGCCAGGCGCCGGCGCGCAAGGCGCAGCCACTCGCCGGCCCACTCGGGTTCAACAGGCGGCTGGGCAGGGTCGACCTCTCTTGTGGCTCTGTTGCATTCTTCTTTCTCTGCTTTGTTGTTTTGGTTCAGCGGCTTTGTTGGGGAGGTCTGGGGAGCTTTTCTTGCTGGAGGCCTTTTCTCTTTAGGGGTGTTTTTTCCTGCTCAGCGCCGGGCGTTTCTCTCGGAAGCCACAGCACGAGGTTCGCCCTCCTGGTTGGTTGGAGGCCTCTTTGACCACTCTTCATATACGAGTATAAACTAGCTTCGATACAGTGAGTGATGCCCTGTCTGAAACTTTCATGCACCACTAGTCGCACCGGGACAGTGAGAGGCTTCCCCTGTTTTGTGAATGCACTTGTCACTCTGTTTCAGACTGTCAGTCCACGCCCCTTAGTCCGGTTGGTCAGGTCCGGTCCCTGTGCGCAGCTTCAGGGCTATAGTTTCCATAACGTGATTTCTACAAGTATGCCTCCACCTTTGGTCGACCCTAAACAATAAACCGAAGCCCACGCAGAGCATAGATTCAAGCCCACGCATTGCGTAGCTTCCCCACAAACATCCTATAGAGGGTGGGTCCCAATACGATCTTGTGTCGCTTCTTCATGAGTCCACAAACCTTAGGCCCTTGTTCAACCCGATAAGGCCATCATCATCATCATCATTTTGATCGTCGTTGCGACCATCATCATCACCATCATCATGAACCAACTTCATCATCACCATCACTATCACCGTCATGAGCCCTACAAGAAAAATTGAATCGGATTCCGAATTTGGACCCTGCCTGGACAACTCCAGTCTCCATCGCGCGAGACTTGGAGTGCGCTCGAAACTTCACGGCAAGCTGGAAGCACTTACAATGTGGCGTTTATGGAAGCAACGCAGACATACGGCCAACCACCACCACCACCACAACTACGATGACGGCGGCGACGACAACTACTGCTGCTACTGTTCCTGCGACTGCTCCCACTACCATTACCGCTGCTGCTACGGCTGCTGCCATCGCTACTGTTACTGCTACTGCTCGCAACCTGCAGCACAATGAAAGCTCTGAGCCCAAGGCCGCCATCTCCTTTCCCCCGAAACCCCGCTTTCAAACCCCTGTAATTGCTTCAAACGCTACTAAACTCCACACACAATGGCCTCCCTAAGAGGGGCGGGAAGAGTCGCTGGGAGAGTCATGTGAGACAACACGCCAAAAGCCGGCCTCGTCCCTTTCCCTTCTTGTTTTAGGGTCTAGGACTCCTAGAGCTTAGGCCTCTTAGAGAAGACGGTCATTTCTTCGGAAAAAAAGGGGGTTTCGGCCTCTAAAACTGCCCAAGGCGAAGGCGACCGCAGGGCCGAGGCTTTCAGACTACAAGGATCTGAGATGGATCCTCGAAATCTGTAGTCTGGGGAGAAAGGCCAGGTTCCCCTGAACTTCGAACCGGCTGTATGCATCCGGTTTCCCTGGTACATCAGTGTAAGCCTAGATCACATAGGCTTAGCAAAGCTAGCAGTTCTCTACCCAACTTTTTTTGTAAGTAGGCCTGCCCCTCCAACCCAACTGAAAACCCCAAACCAACCCGAGCCCTGAGCCCTCCAACCCTGAACCAGTCAAACAGGCCCTATCCGAACCTTGAAGCCTAGGTCCCTTACAGGAGGGGGGTTGTGGGCTTCTAGTGTTTCATACCCGGGGTGTTCTATGGGGCGCTTTCTTAGCGAGGCCTTTTTGGGTTTCATGAGGGCTTTTACCAAGGCTTTACGAGGGCTCCCGAGGGCTTCTTAAAAAAACAGGGGTCGGAGTGTCCCCTGGTTAAAGGGGCCTTATGTCATAAGTCCTTTTTCAGGCTTTTGTGGGTTTTTATGAGTTTAGGGTTGAGGGTTGAGGGATACGTCCTTTTTAGGGGCTATGGGTTTACTATGCTCACAAGGGCTTGGGCTTAGCAGCTTCATGCTACGCACGCTACCCACGCTACTCCTCGCCCGGGCCTTATAACATGCACGTTGGTGTTTCTGGAAATCTAGGCCGGTTCTGAAGCGGAAACTTCTGATACAGATTCTACCACTGGAGTTCGATATTTTGGCACCTTAGTTTCTGAAACTACCATAGGGATCTTGCCAACTAGCACCCTCATCACAATGCCTACAACACATAGTCACCAACACCCTTCAAGCCACTCTATCCAGTCACCAAATCCCTGATTTAAGCCCTTCTTCAGAGATCACCTCACTTTGACGTCGGTCAGCTTAAGGAGCTCCGAAACGCCGATGCAGCCGAGAAGCCAAAAACGTTGAGATGGAGGTTCTGCGGTTTTAGTCCTCTGGCAGGTCCAGGGTTTCAGGGCTCCAGTGCTTGGAGGTTCATGGGTAATGATACCTGGAGTTATAGGTCCCCTCATATAGGTTGTAACCACAGTTACCTTATTTATAACCCTACTTGTTACTACCCATGAACCTCGAAGCAGGGTTTTAAGGCCTGGGGCTTTCTTCAGCAATCACTCTCGCCTGGGGCTTTCTTATGGTTTTGCATAGGGCCGTAGGGCCAGCTGGGCCGTGCTCTGTCCAAAATGCTCCACGCCACCTTGGCCTTGTTTCCCTGCGCTGGCATGTAGGGGCCTTAATAATGAGAACGGGGTTTTGGGGTATACTTTACTCTAATCGTAATAAGGATCCCCCAAAATAGCATAGGTAATTAATTCGTGATGCCTGGCTGTGGTCCTCGTCTGCTCGGCCTCAATGCAAGAACCCTCGCGGTGCCTGCATCGTCAGGGCTCTGGGGTTAAGGCCACGCTTTGCAGGTCTAACCGAAAGCTGGGCTACTGAGCGGCTACTGCATGGCAATCGGCTCTCGACTCTCTAGAGACTCTAGATGCCCATTTGTAGCAGGATCCTGCAGAAAACCCGCAGCAGGCCTCATCCAGTCGTCTGGTGGCCACCGCGGGCAGCTCGGGCAAAGGATCGGCCGCCGGGCTGGTGGTAATGGTCGTTGTCTCCAAGGTAGTGCTTGTCTGCGTGGTGACCGTAGTGGTCTCCGAGACTGTCGCCGGCTTCGAGTGGTTGGCGAGGGCAGTGGTGACGGTCGCTGCCAGAGTGGGTGTTGTTGTGGCTCTTCTTGTGTGTTCTGTGGTGTTCGGAGCTTTGGCCGGCTTCCCTGGGCTTGTTGACACGGTGGTATTTGCTATGGTGTGGTTCAGAGTCGCGTTTCTGGTCTCCTGGCCAATGGCCCGCTTCCCATTGATTTTTGCCCGTGTGGCGGTTGGCTCTGTGCTGTTCACAGTGGCATTTCTGGCCTCTGGGCCTTTCGCTGGCTTCCTGATGCTTCTTGCTGGTGTGGCATTTGGGGCCGTGCGGTTCATGGTGGTGTTTCTTGCGTCCTGGGTCTTTGTCGTCGTGCTCGCTTGGACGGATGTAGTTGCTGTGGTTGTGGGAAGCGTGGTAGTTGTGGTGGTGGTGATGGTGGTGGTGGTGGTGGTGATCGTGGTCACGGTTCCTGGCTTGGCCCAGAGGCTGAAGCCAGGTGCTGGGAAGCAACTGCCGAGGTCGACCTGAAGGTTCAGGTTGTATGCGTGAATTGGAACTTCTTTATACCATTCTTAAAATAGTAAAGGAACCCCCAGGGCTGGCCTTGCTTATCGTAAAAGGCCCCCTCTTGCAATCGACAGTAAGGCTGCCATAGCTCCATCTGAGGTACTCTAACCCTGCTCATAGTGACTTCCCGCGGATGAGCTCCCCCTAAAGACCACCCCTCCCACCTGTGTGCGCAGGAAGCAAGGGCTTGGGTCATAACTTTCGAGGACGACCACAGCCTCGAGGGCGCTTCTCATATACGGTTCTTGAGGTTTTACGGTGAGGGAAGGGGTGGAAGGCTCGACAAGTAAGGCAACTTAAGAGCACTATGAGGCAACTCTAAAACCCTTACATGGCGATCATGTCACCACCTGTGCAGGGAATGAGGGGCGAAAGCACGTCGTCCTAGTCAGGGTCTCAGAGTTTCGAGGCACCACTCCATGGCAAAGCAGCGAAGCTAAAGCGAACCCCTGTAGGGTGCAGAGTTCTGGGTTTCGGTTGGGGGGCAATGGTGTTACAGCATCAAGCCACTAGCATTCCGAGGACTAGGAATGGCAAATCGTCAGCAGCAAGGAGCAGACAAACAGGATGCAAGAAAAGTGTAACAGTGTCAGCATCAACAGCATCAATGTCGGCAACTCAACAAATCCAGCAACAATGCAGCCCAAAGCGTTTCATCAATGGGCAGCGCATAAAGAATGGGTTTCGAAGTTTGGAACGGAACGGCTGGAGAGCCAAGCACAAGGGAGGAAGGGGGGGAGGGTGGGCCGGGAGGCTCGAAGATGACAATATCGGTAGAAAGCACTATGACTACAGAAGCAAAAAAGCACCCCTGTGGCCGGCCCTCACCACCATCACCGCCAGCATCAGCTGCGCTAGGAAGCATCCACAGCAACCAGGAGGGAGATACGCGGAAACCCCCAAATGACATGGAAGAGCAGGCTCGGAATTGAGCTCTGGAGTGCCCCAAGTACCCAAGGGACAAAAATCAAAGCCTGGACTCTCTAACGGTTCCTATCAGAGACCAAGGGCAGAATCACAGGAACCGCTGTGATGGAAGAAGCACATCACCCAGCATGAGCGCAGTAAGAAGGTTATAAGTAGGGCTATAAAGCACCTTAGCAATAAGAAGACTTACAACCTAATGACTAACTAAGCCTAAGCCCGCCAATGCTTTGCTTTTTTTAACCCTCCAAAAAAAAGCTCCAGGTGTAGCACCGCAGGCCTGGCAATCAGGGATATCTTCACAAGCCTTCAGGCAATCCAGCGGATGCATTGAACCTCAGGAAAAAGGGGAGAATGCTGCGAACCGCAAAAAACGCGACACACGAAACCCTAACCTGCCTTCTGGAAAGGCTTGCAGAACACCGGAACCAAAAAAACCTCTTCAAAAGCCCCGACCTGCTGCCTGATCGTGGATCCTGACAAAGTTTCATAAACCTGGAAAACTTCCTTGCTTCCCGGCTAAGCTGCAGTAGGGCTTAGGGGTTTAGGGTTTAGTTCGTGGAGTTCCTCACTTTCACCGCAGCATAACCTGAGCCGCCTAAACTCTAAGACTCTAAACCCTCAATCACAGAAGCCGTTGCGCATGCTTTCACTGAAGGGGCGCGGAGCACCTCACCGAAGATAAGTGCGGCTCAAGGATTCAAGGGCTTGTTAAGAAAACGGCAACTTCATGGGCACCACTAGTAGAATCCCCTAAACCCTAAACCCTAAACCGACTCCAGATTTGTTTTCGCAATGCGGGGCCCTTGGCATGGCCAAGTTGCAGGTAAAACAGTTGCTGTCAGGCAACCCAAGTTTGCGCTCTCCTGCTTGGAGGTTCCTGGGTAGTTATAAGTATGGCTACAAGTCCCTTATTATGGGTTATAACTATCGTTACCTTACTTATAACCCCACTTATAACTACCCATGAACCTTCAAGCAGAGAGCTGTGAAAGGTACCCTAGAATCTAGAACAGTCTATATTAAGGACGCATGGTTGGTCTTGCATATCCTTTAGTGGGACCATTTCTAAAGACCGCCTAACACCCCAAAACAGTTGTCCTGCACACCCGAGACAGCTCCTAGAAGCCCAATGGGGCTGCTATTCAAGAAACCCAACAGTCTAGGGTCTAGGGTTTAGGGTTTAGGGTTTAGAATTTAGGGTTTAGGGTAACCCAACTGCAGACAAGAGCTGACAAGAGCCCTGAACCAATCAGGCCAGTTGTCATCCCACTTCTAGGAACCACTATCCATGGCCCCTGTGGCTTAACATAGGAGCCTTCGTAAATAGAATAAGGATAACTAGAATAAGCTTTTGGGTGTATAAGAATATACTCTAACTAAAACAAGGTACCCTCAAGATACTATCGGGTTCCGGCCGGGGAGCTGTGGAACGGCTCCGGCTGGCCGGACAGCGCCTGTGCGCCCTGGCCTGGAAGAGGCAGGTGATGAAGGAAGTGGCTTTGAGTTTAGGGCTTAGGGTTTAGGGGTTTAGGGTTTAGGGGCTTACCAGCACGGTTTAGGGGTTAAGGGGCATGCCTGCCCTCTGCACCCTCGAAATCCTCAGCTTTTCGCAGCCGGCCGAAAACCATAAAAAAGCCGCAGAAAGCTTGAATAATCCCAAGCCCCTAAAACCTTCAAGACCCCCTAAACACTAAAGCTCTCCATCTCATTCTTGTGACTGCTCGTGCACACACCAATTGGCACTGAGATCAGTTGGGGCTTCCCGGCATCCAAATCGATACGTCAACCCAACAGGGAAAGCACACTGTATTCTTTACAGTACATCCCTACTGTGGTCATATATAGTAGGGGCCTTAATAATTACCTATGCTATTATGTTGGGGGTTCCTTATTACGATTATAATATACTATGCCCCAAAACCCTCTTCCAATTATGAAGGCCCCTACATTAACGTTAAGTTAAGCTTCTTCAGCATCTCTCCGGTCCCGGAGACCCCACACTGGGCCCTACCCTCCACTTCCATCTGCTCTTCACTGGCCGGGTGTAAGGTTTAGGGTTTAGGGTTTAGGGTTTAGGGCTTAGGGTTTAGGGTTTAGGGCTGCAAGAGCCTTTCAGAAGTTCCGGCCTGAAAATTTGCTGTCTTAACCCCGTACTTTGCCCTCAACTCCAAGACAAAAGGTATTCCGTATTAGGGTATCTAAATTTAAGGCATTGATGTCAAAGGTTTCGAGTGTGTTTGGTATTGTGGTTCTCGGAGGCCCCAACAGGTGGGATGAAGGCAGGTAGGATCAAGACTCCCATTATATAAGGACTATTATTTGGAGAATATCCCACCTACCTTCACCCCACCCTTTGAGGCCTCCGAGGTTCTGGGCATTAGGGTTTATAAGCCCCTGCGTAACGTCTCATGCTCTAAACCCCATCGTAAACCGTACCCAGGCCTGGGACGCAGTTGATGTTGGTATGATCGACCCATCCTGGAAACAAGGCGCGTTGAGAAAGGGATGTCAGGTGTGGATGTCTGAAGTGTCGGATAGGGATTAGGGGGTCTCTCATCTCTCATCTAGCGCCCTTGCTTCTCGAAGGGGTTTTGGGTATATAACTGTAGCCATAGAAAAGGACTCTATAGGGGGATACATCTACTAATCATTCTACTTAATGAAACTTTCCTTCATGCTGTTAGGGCTTGTTCAAACGCTTTACTCTCTCGCACACTTTCGGTTCCCGATAATGGAGAAGCTTCAAACACCACCGGCATGGCGAGGCTGGTAGGAGGAGGAGAAGCAGTAGCAGCAGTAGCAGCAGTAGCAGCAGTAGCAGCAGTAGCAGCAGTAGCAGCAGCAGCAGCAGCAGCAGCTGCAGCAGCAGCAGCAACATCAGCAGCAGCAGCAGCAGTAGTAGCAGTTGCAGCGGTAGCAGCGGTAATTGTAGTAGCAGAAGAAGAAACAGCAGCAGTACTAGTACGTAGTCGTAGTCGTGGTGGTGGTGGTGGTGGTGGTGGTAGTAGTAGTAGTAGTAGCAGTAGTAGTAACAGCAGTAGGAGTAGGAGTAGGAGT
>CAJNJA010052520.1:0-25174 GCA_905231915.1 Symbiodinium necroappetens
TATATACACATATATATACATATATAATAATATGTATTAATTACTATATATTATTATATATTATTATTCTTCTTCTTATTATTATTTTATGACTATCACTTTGGGGTTTCCGGCTTAGGGTCCAGCCCGCTTCCCGCTTCCCCGCTACTTTGCCGTTCTCTAGTGTGTGGATATTGGCAGGTCTGATCGCGCTGAGTGTTTGAGTCCCTGCGAAAGCTTCCCCGATAAGAACCAAGGCCGCGCTTGTCAAGGCTTGCAGTTGCTGCGCCCTTAACTACTTGGGTGCTAGTAACTGCTAGTTTTTGTGGTAACTACTACTATGACGACGACTACGACTGCTGAGGCTGCTGCTACTACTGCTACGACGACGAGTTAGTGGGTGCTACTTTAACTTTCCACTGCTGCTATGATTCTATGAGTATCTTTACTGTAGTAGTGCAGAAGTCCAGGTCGTCCTAAACTCCTCAACCTATAAACCTCCACTCTACACCTTAAACGCCGAAACCCCGTAACCCTACAGCCCTTAACCGAAAAGCCCTAAACCTCAAACCCCAAACCCTTAAATCCGTAATGTAATGGCCTGAATGACTCGAACAGGGTCTCGGTATACTATAACTATACTAAGAAGCTCAAAAACAACATTGATACCAGTAATTGTTTAAGCCCCTATAGTAAATCTTCTGAAGGCCCGGCCCTGTGGCTGTGCTTTCGTCGCTCGCTGCCGCAAATCCGGCAGAGCCTCTGAGAGTGTTGCAAAAAGACCCTTAAGGTTTAGGGGTCTAGGGGCCCCGAAGCTCAGGTGGTCGGACAACTTCTGCTGCTGTTGAGACAAAGCTGCGGATTCTGCGGCTGTGGTAGCTGCTTTTTGTTGTAGTTTCAGCTACATGTGCTGTTTCTGTTGCTATCCTTGCTTGTTCTGCTGCTGATCTTAATGCTTTCTGTTGCTGTTGTTCTTGCTAGCATGGTTGTCATTGTTGCTATTCTTCTTGCTGTTGCTAAGGGCAATGCCAGGGAGTTGGAGGCGATCTATGACCTATGTGATTGTAGAGGATGACAGGCGTTCATTGTTGATCGGCCACTTGTTGCTACTCTCTTTCTCGTCGACTTGGTTAGAGGGCCCCTTGCTTGGCTTTGCGGTAGGTTGGCGCTAAACCCTTCTTCTCTCTTTCCGCTCCCACTTCTCCTGACATCCTTTCTCCTCTTGTTCGTCGTGGTAGCATGGTGGTGCTTGGGACTGCAAAGTGGCATCTTTGCATATGTGCACTCCCACTTTGTTTTGCTGCCGGAGTACTCGCAAAGCCTGCGTCCCGAAGATGCTGGCTTGCAACCCTCAGTTTAAGTCCAAGTCTTCATTTGTACATGCACACTGAGGTGAGCAAACAGGCATATATTCCAGCAGCAACATACGAAGACACATACACACACAGAGACACACACACACACATAGCTGCTTGCCTGCAGTCGCAACGGCGCAGGCTCGGGGGATGGTTGAGGCAGCACCTCCGAGTAGGGGCCTTAATAATTAGAATAGGGTTTTGGGGCACATGAAATTATAATGATAAGGAGCCCCCAAAATAGTATAGGTAACTCATATTAAGGCCCCCTAGATTAGACACAGGCTGCTGCGGTCTCGTGTTTAGACCAAATCGTTCGGGCTGTCAAGGCGTAATCCGGCGACTCCAGGGCGGTGCTTTGGCGAAATGCTCGAGCGGTTTAGGGTTTAGGGTTCTAGTCGAGCTGTCTGTCGGCCCGTGTGCTAAGCATGGGGCTTGGAGGGCTCAGTTTCGGGGGTCGCAGAACACTCGAAGCCTTATTTCATCCATCGACTGTCTATTCCTTTCCCTCTTTGAGTTCTGGCCTCGCCGCAGTTTCAGGTTTACAGGAGGATGCACTAGATATGATTGGACCATCGACCAGATATTTCAATTTCATTACCTGCAGTTCGACGAGGCATTCAGGGCAACACGAGTCGCAAGACATTCAGCAGAAACCCTATCCCAACTCCAGTAGCACCGTATGACAGCCAATGATGCCGAGAGCTTAGAGTCATATTGGCAATAGTACGCAGAATGCTATATACTGGCAAAATGAGAATTCCCAATCGCCCTTGCCGGCCTCCGGTGCAGGGCCGGGCCTGTTTGCTGCTTGCTCGGCTCTTAGGACAAAGACGAGAATCTCCGGATGATGGGTTAGAGGCTTTCTAGTTTGCAGAATGTGAAGGGCTTGAGAATCTGTCGTTGCGAAGCAAACGCCTTCGCTTCGAGCTTATGGCTTTCGAGTTTCTGTTTTGAAGAACTCTTCAAGATTCAAGATCCGAACATGCCTTACTGCAGCCTACTGCTTGTCAGCGATACCCGGATTCAGTTCAGTTGTCCCCGAGATGTGGGGGCCAAAGATTGAGAGTTGGATCCTGACAGCTTCGACATGGAGACGAACCATTCGCGGAAAACATGTGACATCCTGCCGGTTGCGCCGAGAAATCCTTGTTCTTGCTGGCTATTTCATGGCTTAAAAACTGCACTCTATAGCTTGAAACGCCAAGCCGGTGCGACCATTCTTTCCGAAGCCTAAGCGAGGGAGCGTCGTCGAGCCAGGGTGCTTAGGAAGTTATGCCATTCGAGGTTTCAGGTGTGTTACACCCCAATTTCTGCGATTCGCTCTGTTGGCAGGAAGTCGCGAAGCCAAAAATCGCTGGATGTCATCACAGTTCTGAAAGAAGCTTTTTGGGTCGCCTGTAGATCCGCGGTGTTGCTGCGACTGGCTGCTGAGGCTCCTGCGACATGGCGATGGTGTCTAGTCTTGGGCTTGAGGGCTAATTACTCGTGGGCTGGAAACGAAGGGCCACAGGGACAACACGCACTGAGGGGTGATACGAAGACGAGGCTGGGTTGGAGCATGTGCATCATCATGTTGAACTCCTCTCTGGAGGGTCTTCTTTGCCAGCCCAAGTGCCGTGCTCTGAGGGAGTTGTGCAAAAGCACAGAGCCATCTAACATGTGCATAAGCCCCCGGTTTCCTACTTCTGTTTCAGTTGCTTTTCAACGGCGGCCGCTACGGATACTTTGGAACCAGACGCGAACCCGACACAAATGTTACGTATGTGATTCCCAGAGTTAAAGAGCTAACAGCGACACTGAGAATCGTCATCATCATCATAACCATCATCGTCATCATCCTCATCCTCATCCTCATGATCACCATCATCATCATCATCATCACCATGATCACCGTCATCAGCACAACAGGACAAGCAAAGCTGAAGCCATGACCCTGAGCCCGACCTACTAGAACCCAGAAGTATCGATCTAGTATTGCTTGAAAAAAGACATTAAAGTAGCTGTCATTCGATATAGCAGTCACAAACAAACACCCCAAACCCTCAAACCAAGTATGAGGATCCCTGAAAGAACAAAGTAGCGAAAAATGACCTGTAAAACCCAGCCGTTAAGCCCACAAACCCAACTCAAAACGGCCGGGACTTACAAAGCAGTAAGCAGGCACTTACGGCGCTTTGCTATTAGGCTAGTAGCTTGTAACCCTTCTCCCATCCGACTTTGAAGGTCTGCAGGTCCTGCAAACCAACACCTATACCCTACAAACTCCACAAGCACCCATATAAAGCCCCAAGAGACCGCACAGTGAATGAATTCTGAATTCCTCCCGTCATGATTAAACAATTCCAACTAAGCCCGAAAATACGAATCCACAATCCCAAACCCCAAGCGCTACAGCCTAAAGTCCTCACAACTCCAAAAAACCTGCCCAGAACATCCTGCACCCATCTGCACCCCACTACAGGGGCCTTGATTCTTATAGGATTTCGGGGTATAGAAAACAGTATAAACATAGTAAGGATCCAGAGCGAAAACACAACTTAGTAATTATATGTAATTATGTAGGCCCCGATATTGATCAGTGATCTTGCAATTCCTAAACCCTATAAACCCCTAAACCAAAGTCGGCGCCTCGGCGCTCGCTGCGGGTGGAATCGCCCCCAGGCCGGTGGCCACGAGGATTTTCATACAGATCTGAGGTTCCGGGTTTGGGGTCTAGGGTTCAGGATTTAGGGTTTAGGGTCTATAGGGTTCAGGGTTCAGAGTTTAGGGTCTATAGGGTTCAGGGTTTAGGGTTTAGGGTTTGGGGTCTGGGGTCTAGGGTTCAAGGTTTGTATACCCTGTGCGCGAAACGGGAGCGCCTTTTACTTTAAGAATATAGCGGTGCACCACTTATCGCACGCTTGCCATGCAGTCCACTCCCCAACCACCCCAACTATTTTCGTTTGTTTTTTGAATGCCTTGTTCCGTCTGACTAATGGTATCCGGAACCTCATGGTTCGAGAGACGAGCTAGCCGACTCGTTCGTTCCTCTAAAATTTCTGCCCCTGAGTCATTCTCCGCCGTCATGGACTCCAGTTGTGTATACTGACCCGGCTCCATCTCATCCATCGTGGCCACCCCTGTTCCACCGTCACTGCTTCCAACTATTCTCAATTAGGGTTTCGGGTTCAACCCCCAAACCCCTCAAAACGGTTTTCTTGCTCTCTGCTTCCCTTCGCGGCTCTACATAACAAGGATTACGTTCACAGCAAACCACAGCTGAGACGGATCGGCGTCAGGTTGTGGGTCCTCGCGGCCTGTGCTGGCCGCTCGACGAGAAGTGAAGGTTTCCAACAAACAGTTTGGGCCCGCGCCCTGGAAGGCATTGAACAAGCGCCCCAAGGAGGCCCCCAACCCCTGTTAGTCGTGGTTTGGGTCCAGGGTTTGGGACGGTTTGTGCTTACTTTTGGGGTTCGAGGTTCTTTAGGATTCTGGGCTGACGCTTGATTGAGGGGATGGGCGTTATTTGGAGCCAGGTCAGGGCGTAAATGAGGGCTTTCCTGCGTTTACGTGCTCTGGGTTGAGGGTTTAGGGCTGCGGGGATGAAGGGGCTTTGTCGGAACTCTTGAATCAGGGTTTCGGGGCGCGGTGTTAGCGTTTAGAGTTCGCCTGAGACCATGATGATGGCGGCGACATGTCGTCATGACTGCACTTCTGAAGACCAGCTCTAAAGTTCTAAAGCAGGCATGCTCTCTCTCCTTGGAGCCTACCCTGAGGAAAAAAACACACTCAAATGAAATTAATGGCGGTCATGGGGCCTCGAACCTTACTCCGGTCATTGGCTACTGTTTGGGCTGCTGCTATGATTTTCCTTTGCTGATTGCGCTTGGGTGTGTTGTTTCACAGAGTTGAAAGCTGTGGACGTCCTAAATCCTAAACGGCTTACACATCTAAGCCCCTGACCCGAACCCGCTCAAATTTGCTGCTCAACCCCCTAAATCGCATATAATTCCTTAACGACTGGAAAGACGGCTGCTGCGTCTGAATTTCTGCCTGTACCACCCGCCAAAGGTTCATCATTTTCTTGAAGACTGGCCCGACTCTAACCTCCCATGCCAAGCCCAAGCTTCAAGCTCTGCAAACAATCCTTATCAGGTATCTCTAATTACAAGGAGTGTGCATACATACTTACACACATATCACACATACATCCAGACCTACAAAAATACGACACGACAAAACGCCACTAACACTGAAGCCTTAAGCCCCAAAGCACTTACGGCGCCGCATGCCCTGCCTCCACCGAGGGTGCTTCGCGGTACCTGCCAAGTTATGCCAATAGAGTTGTGGAGTGGGTTGACGAGGAGAGCATACGGCGATGTTCTAGTCGGGAGCAAATGATACGTACTTCACTTTCGCTGCTACACACCCTGCAACAACACTAGCTGCAGCAGTAGCAGTTGCACAAGCAGGACCTTTCTGGTCAGGCTAGAACAACCCCTCTTGCCCGAAGAAGGCCAACATAGTTACGTTTGTCACACGGCTGGCAGACTGCAGCCACGGTGCATGTGCATGAACCAGCGATGGTCATCAATCTCCGTGGACCTGAAGATCACCGTGCCCGCGATGAGTTGAAGGGCTAGGGTTTTCAGCTGACGTCTATACGTGCACCCCACCGCACTATATGACACACTGTACCAGCCACAACATCATCAAGTGAGATGCTGAACCCACCTTCGGCTCTCTGAGGGCAGACCAAAGACAGGAATCGGGCACAGACTCTCAGTTTCCAGACAGTACGTGGGCTTTCACAGAACGCGCAACAAGCAGTCGCGAGCATTTAACCTGCCTGAAAAATACCATGGCCCGTTCACGCCGACTGAAGCGGAGGCTTGAAGGATGTCTGACGGGTAGCACTGTGTCCCTGACGCCCTCGGCCACACCACCCTAGCCCCGCTTTGGCCGGCCGTGGGGGTGTGAACACTCTGCACTTTGCAGCAGTCTGTTCCACCTGATTGTCGCATCCCGCCAGCGGAAGCCCCGAAATCCATCTGTAGCCGCACCATAACAGCTCATTGATCATATAACACAATATTGTGGCGACAGCACTTGAAGAGACGTCGTGGAAGACAACGCAAGGCAAAGACTCTTGCACTCGTGCAGACTGCATGATTCGCAAGAAAGCGCCTCTTGCTAGCGTCCTTGCATTGTATCCATGCTGGTTATCGGCATCATCTTTGCTACATGTCAATGTCATAGCCACTGCATTTAGCTTCACCGCCATCCCGGACACAAAACGGCTGGAGCCAAAGCTCCTTTTCGTTCAGATGCATAGCAGCCTGTGCTCTGGGAGTGAGGAAAGGCGGTGCAGCATTTGCCTTCCGACTATTGCAAGTGATTCAGCACTACTGTTCTAAAAGTATCGTCCTGTCTTCGGCCAGATTTACATTAGTCAGTTCAATGTCGACTACGACTACGACTCTGATCATGATAATTTTGACACTTGTACAGTTCCTGCTCCTCAATCTGACGGTCATTGTCACCGTCGTGAGCGTGATTGCAGTGTGCTTTATGCTCGCATTGTGGCTGCTGGTGGCAGCAGCACGCGTGCCATGACCTGTCGCTGCATGTGTTGGCTTTCACTGATGTGAAACACGCCGAGCCCCAGGCTTGAAAAGATCCTGGAGTTCTGGGACCAGTGCTAAGAATCCTGCAGTCATGTCAAGGGCTCTGAAGCGCGGGCAGTGATCGCCAAACTTAGCAATGCTGACATCAACGTCCTCTTCAGCCGAATGCAGCATGAAAGCCCTACGTAAGTACGTAAGCTATCTGAGCCCTATATCCTCCTAGCAACAGGCTGATCCAACTCAAGATGAGACTCTAGGCCCTGGACCATGGCCTCCGCAACTTAGGCTCAGGTCCCCAGAACTCCGGAAACCCGGAGCGTCCAACAAACGCACAAACAAACAAATAAACACACACACACATATATATATATCCTTTATCTCACACACATATATATATATGTATACACACATACACACACACATACATACGTACACACGCACACAGATACACACATACATGCATACGTACATACAGAAATGCATATGTGTGCACACATGACCATGAACACCTAAGAGCTAACAGACTCCAAAATCGCGTAGTGCAACCTGCCATATACATATTATATACATGTATCTATATCTATATCTGTCAACCGCTCCGGCCCTCTTCTGCTGCACCATGTATGTATGTATGTATGTATACTCGTATATAGTCACTAATTCTTGTTTATTCTATGTGCAGAAGGAATGAAGCTTTAGTGCACACAACAGATAACGATGTTTACATCTGTGCACATCTGTGTATATATGTATATACATATACACAGTTGTATGTGTGTATATATATATGTATGTATGTACATAATATACAGGTCGATAGATAGATAGATAGGTAGGTAGTAGGAAGGTAGATAGATCGATAGATCGACAGCTTGACAGCTAGCTAGAGAGATAGATAGAGAGATAGATAGCTAGTTAGATAGATAGATAGATAGATAGCGAGAGAGAGAGAGAGAGAGGTAGATAGGCATGTAGATAGACAGATAGATAGGTAGCTAGGCAGGTCGGTAGCTAGATAGATCGATAGATACGTAGATAAGTAGATAGATAGTTAGATGACAGATAGACAAATAGATAGATAAATAGATTTAGCTAGATAGGTAGACAGATAGATAGATAAGACCGACCGATAGATAGATGGATGAATACATGGCCAGGTAGATGGATAGATAGATAGACGGAAAGATGTACACCCTAAACTTAAAACCCTAAAGCCCTAAACCCTAAAACCCTAAAACCCTAAAGCCCTAAAGCCCTAAACCCCAAAACCCCAAAGCCCTAAACCCTAAGCCCCTAAACTCTCAGATCACCTCGGGCTCCCAGGCCAGGCCTCGGTGCTCCAGCCACTTCAAGGCCAAGGTCGCAGGAGTGATGCCGAGCCTGGCGGCCGCCTGAAGCTGTATTTATTAAGAATATTACTGGTAGTACCATTATATAGTGTTATCATATTGTGAGCTGTACCTTGCTAAATCTTGTTGCATATTGTCATACGTTGAAATATATTGTTATACTTCATTATCCGCTTTTATCTGCTATTATCTCTTATTTCTGGGTGGTAGAAGACCTGGGCGTGGGTTTAGGGGCTCAGGGTAAGCCGAGTTTGGGGCTTTTTCACTCGTGAAGGCCATGGCATTTCGGCCGAGGCCGGGGCAGATTCTGCATGAGGCGTCTGGATCCAGCTCTGGTCAGGTCCGAAGACCTTTGCCGTGACCGGAAAGCGGGCGAAGTCTGTTTTTTGCTGTGATATTCGCTCCTGAAAGGCCTGGCTATGGTGGGGGAAGTTGGGCCTAGGGGCGTATTGAAAACCAGAATCGGATCAGATCCCCTTTTTCACCTGGGGCTTGGACGTTGTAGGCCATGGGCAGGATCCCCAAACCTGGGTCGCCATGTCTGGTCTTTGCAGCTCACTGGAGCTCCTAGCAGCAGTTTGAGCCCTGTGCTTTCCGTGATCCGCCCAGCTCGGTCGCTTTTCCAGCAGCTCTCTCTCTGGTCGGTCGAGAACAGCAAAAGTTTTGGACACCTCCTGAAGCATTTACAACATCATGCGGCCAGCACACCCGCAACTCCGATGGGCATCTTGCAACTGCATCCTCTGAGCTGCATCCGGGGGCTGGCGAGGGGGCAATGAAGGCAGATGCCAAGCCGCATTTGCGCTGGGCTGCACATCCGTTCTGGGCATTTCGCCCAGGACCGCCCCCGAGCACATGGTGCTGCTGTCTCAGAAATGGCCCAGGCCACTCCTATGATCTATGAGGATTTCCGATGCAGGCTGCGCGGCGCCTGGAACAACGTCTCATCCCGAGACCCCATCATCCCTAAAGCCCATAGTATATCATAGTATATAATAGTCATAATATATTATAGTATATCATAGTATATCATAGTAGATCAAAGTATATATTGTAGTATATCCGAAAGCCTCGACATCCCTGAGTCGAAAATCCGGGGGGCTCTCAGCCAGAGTCATCCTTTGCCTTCACGGTGTTCACCTGGGACACGGATTGGAGGTCCGCAAACCAGGCTTCCGGGTGGAAGCTGTCGGAGTCCTCGGAAGACAAGGCTCCGAATCATGCGGGTCACAAAGGGGATTTAAGGTATTAATGTCAAAAGTTTGATGATGCTGGGCGTTTTGAAGGATCAACCCAGTGACCTAGTACACAAACTAGCAGGAATAGGAAAACAAGGAATCGTAGTACCCAGGGCGGCATGGCCAACTTAGCCCCAGGCGTGGTCGTAGATCACGGTGGAGCAACAGCAGTTCACCACCCTGGCATGTCAGCTCAAGTCGGGAGGGTGTAGGCCTTCGGTCGGGGAGGGCTTACGGAAGAAAACTCCCCATGTGAGTATGCCTGCGCGCTTCCGGTCTCTGCCTAATGAAACTACATCATGCTGGAGACTCCATGACACGGGGGTTCTATTGTTGCTCATCTTGCACCCGAGCAGCGGCTGCTTCACCAACCTCAGTTCTCCCGGCGCGGACAAGACACGCAAAACATCGAGCCCTGATATGTTTCTTTTTCCTGTTTATATAAGGGATAGATCACGCATGCGTGAGGCACTGTGCCCCGTCCTTCTTGTGCCCCGCCATCCCTTTGCTGCCACAGCTACGTGGCCGCATAGTCGGAGAAAGGCACACCCTTCCGGAGCGGCGCCTGAAAGGTCTCGGGGGAGCCCTCGAGCTGGAAGCACTCGGAGTCGATAATCTAGGGGAAATAATAGGTAGGTATGAACGTATGCACGTCATCTGGCACCTCGCCGCTTTCGATCTGAGCCGCGGTCCAGCGAATCCTCGGTGCGAGGATCAGGCTTAGCTTCATTTCCTTGAAGTCAACACGCGTCCAGGGCAATTTCTCTGCAGCTCCAAAAACACAACCAACTGCAACTCCTTGTCAATCCCGACAGTCAAAAGACACCTGATCTCATTGAAGCCCTCCGGAGCTCATCTGGTGCCTGTCGATCTGCGGCTTCTTCTACTGATTCTACTGGGCCTCTACCGTCGGGTTTACGTCAGGCTCGCTCGTGCGGTACTTTCAACGGCCCAGCCTTCCTTACCCCAGTAGACAACCAGCCCGCCTGAAGCCTCACAGCTACTGCCCTGGCCCACAGCCATCACAGACAATCTCTGCAAGTCGAGCTGATTGCAAAGGGCGCGGCATGCCGCCGTGGGCCACAACGATAACAACCTGCAGACTGCACTATTACACATATTATACCTTTGCTATCCTTTAACAGTGCTTGATGGCTGTAGAGGCGTTGGGGATCACAAACTCGGCCAATCCCTGCCCGTTGGTGCAAGCGCCCTTCAGTAGCCGGCGAGCCTGTTGCACAACACCGACCTCGGATTCCTCAACTCAAGTAAGGCACAATTAGGAAGATGTAGTCGCCAAAACCCCGTGCCACCTCGCCGAGCTTCGCAGCATTGCGAAGTGCCGAAAGTGAGCGCGACATCAGCGAACAGCCGTCCTCGCCCTCAGGGTAGCCCTGACACAAGTGCAACAAAGGAAACCCTTCCCTCCCCTCTCACCGCTGTTCGCATCTCATGAGTGCGGAATTGTTCAGGTGCTCTGGGGGCTGTTTATAGCAGAAAAAAACGGCCTTCACTTCGCATGATCCGAGCTTCCACTTCAGAGGTGGGGCTGACGGCTCATCAACAGGAGATTCACCCGCGGGTGCGGCTTCTTCAATTCCAGAGCCTCGTAACCCTTGAAGTCCTACTTTGAGCTGCTGGCGCTAGCCCTGCTGAGGCCTTGGAGAGGTCGCCTTCCAGCCAGGCCTGCCGTGAGTTTACTTTCGAGTGGCCCCCTTGCTTCATGTAGGCCAGGGCTGAGGAAACAATGCCGGGCTCTTCTTCGGGCAGAGAAGCTTTGAGGGTGCTTTGGATCAGTCGCATCGCGCCCAGGCTTCTTGCAGGCTTTGGATTGAGAACAACTGGGTTGGCAACCTACTAGTATAATATGATATAGTATGACACACTACTACTACTACTATAATATACTATGACTACAAAGTACTGTCATAATAGCAGAAGTCATGCCGACCTCACTGTGCTAACAAACCAGGAGCAGTGCCATGAGATCTCTCAGTGGTTGCCACGAAATCTGAGTTTCCTGCATCAAACGCTGAAGAGTACACCGTAAGTATCACTCAAGGGATCCCTAACCCCCCTCAACTTCCCCCCCCCCCCCAACCCGCTCCCAAAAGGCCAACAACAACGACAAGGACACCAAGACGAGGAACAGTGGGGCCAATCCCTACCAGCAAGCCCCACAAAGCCCGAAGTCCTCGCTGTCCAAAAACCACTGGTGGATACTGCCCGTACTCTCAACCTTACTTGGAGGTTCATGGGTAGTTATAAGTGGGGTTATAATTAGGGTAACTATAGTCATAACCCATATTAAAAGGGACGTATAACCCTACTTATAACTACCCATGAACCTCCAAGTACACCCCCACAGACCCGGAATGCCATAGTCCTGAGCTCCCAAGTAGGCGCGACTCGACACAGGAGAATTCAGCAACCACCCCTGCCAGGGCCCCTGCATTTATGTTCGCCGTCTGGAGCGCTTTGCCTGGCGTCTGGGATTCAAAGAATTTCACATGCCAGCATGGGGTGGTCTGAGAGTCCCAGCCGATATCTACCAGCTACACTCCCACCCCAAACCATCTGAAACATCAAACCATTCGGCTCGGCGGCTGTCAGGGCAGTCCGAGCTCGATCCCTGAAGCTTGCCGAAGTTGATCTCCCGGAAGCCTGACAGCAAAGCCGATTGAGGTTTTGGGCTTGGCAGGGTTGTTTAGGATGGATTAGTGAATAGGGTTTCAGAGTTTGTGGGGCTATTGGTACCTTGGGTTTTGGGGCGCGCTGCGTGGATGCGAGGTTGTCTAAGCAGGACCCTTGGCCTTGGCCGTGGATGCCTCTCTCAGAACTTCAGGCAACATGGGCACGGTGGTTGTTCCAAGTTATTTGATGCTCTCTTCAAGCGGAAAGAGGTGCTGGGAGGACCCCAAGAGATCCGGGCTTAGACATCATGGCGGACGAGCTAAGCTACGGAATTTGGAGGCTCTCTTTGAGGCTCCCTGAAGCAAGCCGGCGCCGGCCTGCATCCATCGCTCGGTGCAGCTTCCGGGGACTGGCAGCCTCAGGTCATGCCCCGCTTTCACTTCGCAGCCGTTATATACTACGTTATATACAGAGATATACTTGTACTGTTGACTTATACTCATGTATATATGTACATATACACACTCTATGTTTCTGTATTCTATATCATTGAACTTTGCCAGCTGCCGTCAACTGCATTCTTGAAGAGGGTATGCCGTCTTGACACGACATTTTACTGGTCTCAAACTCAAACTCGAAGTTGGTAGAAACATTGGCCCCAGTACATTGTGGCTTGTTTTGTTCTGAGCTCTTTCATGCCACAAGTTGCTCCATGCTGGAGCGGTCCGAACAACCTTGTGACCTGTGGCTCGCCGTGCGAAGATTTGGTGGTGGCTGAAAGGGCTTGATGCTTTGTCGTGACTGAGTTGGGTCTTCCGGCTTCCGGCTGGGGGAGGTGAAGCCCAAAATGAGAATAAGCCTTTTGGTCGCGGTTTTGGTCGCGGTCTGGCCTTGAGGCAACGACCTACATGTCTGCCTCTGTGCCACAGAACCAAAAGTCGGGAGTGGGGTATCTATTGAAATTGAGAGTTGTCCTGGCAGCTTTTCAATCTTACCATGCTGGGAATTTGTGCGAACTTGAGCCCATCCTGAACCTCGACATTCTCCTTACTGAAAAGTTCGCCCGAGCGTCCGCGATAATGTCGGCCGTCCTGGAGGCTCGGAGGAGATCCTTGGCTCTGAAAAGTGCAGCAATGTGTCTGGAGCCTGCACTGGCACTTTCGATTCGCCAGGCTCGTTCGTATATATCTAAGCATGCTTGTGAGTTTATGTATGTACGCATGTGTGCATGTGTGCATGTATGTATGTATGTATGTATGTATGCATGCATGTATGGATGTATGTATATATGCATGAATGTATATATGTATGTATAGTGTATGTTTGATGTTTGTATGCACATCTTCATATATATATATATACACACACACACACGTGTATGTATATATATATATGTATATTAGCACGTACACAAAGCTCTGTGCGTACACATGCACATGTGTGCACATGCCGACATACGTACAAAAAAAAGGAGCTGCCTAAACTTAAACCGAATAGGATCAGACGAACATGTGCCAGCACACGCGATCACAAATACACACACACACACCCACAAACACAAACACACAAAACAATGTGTATATATATATATAATACACATGTACATATACATATTATGTACCTGACCCGGTAAATGTAACAGGCCAGTACACACACACGTGTGTATGTTGTCATTCTATTGGGAAACTAAATATAGATGCGTGCGTACACTTCCAAATCTCCATCTACTTCTACATCTGCACACCAGCATAGTGTACAAATGCATACCCACATGCACATGCGCAACACATACACATACACATACACATTCATACACTGTACATACACATCATAAAGCCCCGTACAATGCTGATCCTTCCTCTCCATGTTACCAAATCTTTCGATTAGTCGATTAGTTGAATGCCTGTCTTTAAACTTTAACAGCATAACTCTTGTAGCTATGACTGTTGCTCTCCTCACTCCTCAATGCTGTGCCGGCTGCTGAACTGACGACCGCCGCTGCGCGGCCGAGCACCCCCAGCCGACTCAAGGCATCCGCAGTATTCTGCGAGCAATGAGAGCGGGAGCTCCTTCTAAGCTACAAGCTCTCAGTAGTAGTTGGTCCGGTTTCTCGACGTTGACTCAACCGGCTATGGTGACTGCATATGGCCAGTATAGTGCTCGATGAACTTCCGAATCGGTCCGGAAACCAACAATAACACTGCGAGAACAGCTACAATAAACTTAAACAGCGGTCACAAGGGTTTAGGTTTTAGGGTCATGTTGACGATAACCAACCTGCCGGTAGCTCTGACCGCAGCAAATCTTCAGAATAATCGGCACATTGCTCGGAATAGCGTGCCTCGGCTTGGACCTTGCCCACTTCATTGAGGTCGATGTCAAGCCTTAATCATCTTTCTGCTGCTGCTGCTGCTCCTGAGACTACAACTGCAAGCTACAATAGCACTACTGCTACGTACTGTCCTCCTCCCGCTCCTCCGCCTCCTGCTGCTGCTCCCTGCTTATAGTAGCATCACTGCTTATAAGCAGTGGAGTTCTAGCCTAGACTAAGGCAAAACGCTTGAATAGCAGATAAGCCAGGCTTAGAACAGGAGCGGTGCGATGGAGGCTGCAGAGTTTGGATCCATGTGTCGCTTCGGATCTCTGGGCATGCAATGCAGGTGCAGAAGCTGGCAGTCTTGTCCAATTGAGCAAAGTCCTGCAGCGGTGAACCGAAATTGTCTGACAAAGCACTGGGTTGAGGAGTCGCCGAGAGATCTTTGGTGTTGAGCCTTCATGCCGAGTAGCTGCCCCTGAATGCGGCGCTCTGCATTCCAGACCTCGCGCGTAGAAATACCGAAAGCAATCGGTCGGATTGGAACTGTGCCGGCATGACACTGGAGAGGCACTTAGGGCTCCTGGTGATGATCGACGGAAGCTGCAGTTGGTAAGTTCGAAAAACCAAACGAGGCTCCGGAATCCCCAAGAAGCGATAAGAATCTGCAGTCCAGGAAGCGGTTTCACCGTGCCTCGCATGCCAGGACACAAAGAGGGACTATCTCTAGTAGTAGCAGTCTCGGCAACTGTGCCAGGAGATGTGCCCACTTATCGATTCTTAGGCCACGACCGGATGATGTAGAGCCTGGCAATGCGCCAGAAAGCTGAACGGCCGCTTGTATTCAGCAACAGCCCAGGTCTGCCAGCATGAACTACAAGCCACACTCCCAGTGGTGAGGTCATTGATGAACCCACCACTTTATGACCTACTTGCAGCTCTTGTCGTTGTTTGTTACTGTAAGCTTTACTACAGCTGATATCGAAGGATGCGCAGCATCCGATACATCGAGCCTGTGACGCTTGATTGATGACGGCGTCACACTATGGAGATGTCACAGCGCTTCAACAGAGCTGGGTTAGAACCAGAGGCCTTGAGACTTAGGGGCTTGGAAGTCACTGCCCACAACCATGGCGCCCTGCGGGTTGGTTGCATTTGGGGCGCGTGGACAAGCGCTCGTTGCATTTGCGGCGAGTGGGCGTTCCAGAGCCTCAACAAGTTATACAAGTTCTAAAAGTTATACAACTTCAACAAGTCCCACAAGTCCTACAAGTTCTATAAGTTCTAAAAGTTCTAAGAGTTCTAAAAGTTTTAAAAGTTCTACAAGTTCTAAAAGTTCTAAAAGTTCTAAAAGTTCTAAGAGTTCTATAAGTTCTATAAGTTCTGAAAGTTCTAAAATTCTAGTTCTGAAGTTTCCAAAGTCCTAAAAGTTCTAAAAGCTCTAAAAGTTCTAAAAAGTTCTATAAGCTCTGAAAGTTCTTAAAGTTCTAAAAGTTCTAAAACTTCTAAAACTTCCAAAAGTTCTATAAGCTCTAAAAGTTTTAAAAGTTCCATAAGTTCTGAAAGATTTAAACGTTCCATAAGTTCTACAAGTTCTACAAGTTGTATAAGTTCTATAAGTTCTGAAAGTTCTAAAGTTCTAGTTCTGAAGTTTCCAAAGTTCTAAAAGTTCTAAAAGCTCTAAAAGTTCTGAAAGTTCTAAAAGTTCTGAAAGTTCGAAAAGTTGTAATAGTTCTAAAAGTTCTAATAGTTCTATAAGCTCTAAAAGTTCTATAAGCTTTATAAGTTCCAAAAGTTCTATAAGTTCTATAAGTTCTGAAAGTTCCATAAGTTCTGAAAGTTCTTAAAGTTCCAAAAATTCTAAAAGTTCTAAAAGTTCTAATAGTTCTATAAGCTCTAAAAGTTCTAAAAGTTCCAAAAATTCTAAAAGTTCTAAAAGTTCTAATAGTTCTATAAGCTCTAAAAGTTCTAAAAGTTCTATAAGTTCTGAAAGTTCCATAAGTTCCATAAGTTCTAAAAGTTCCATAAGTTCTAAAAGTTCTAAAAGTTCCAAAAGTTCTATAAGTTCTGAAAGTTCTAAAATTCTAGTTCTGAAGTTTCCAAAGTTCTAAAAGTTCTAAAAGCTCTAAAAGTTCTAAATGTTCTATAAGTTCTGAAAGTTCTAAAAGTTCCAAATGTTCTATAAGTTCTGAAAGTTCTAAAAGTTCTAATAGTTCTAGAACTGAAGTTTCCAAAGTTCTAAAAGTTCTATAAGTTCTTAAAGTTGTAAAAGTTCTAAAAGTTCTAAAAGTTCTAAAAGTTCTATAAGCTCTAGAAGTTCTAAACGGCAACCGAGGGCCGCAGATTACTATCATTATTATCATTATTGCTATTCTCATTACTATCGTAATTGTTACTAACATTCTTATGCCGATCAGTCAACTTCCAAGATGCAAGGCTGCACGAAACACACCCGAAATTCCCACGCACCCCAAACGCAAGTAGCGCGGCGCCCTACCGGCCCCTAACCACCGTGCGATCTAGCAGACATGTTCCAGGAGATTGCGCCTCGTCTGCTTCTTTCTGGCGGAGCAGAGTTGCGACACCGCGGCTAGACACTCCATGGCGCCAAGGTGACGTGCAAAAGGTGTGTTTGCTGGGCTACTTCAACAGAGATCTTCATGCAGAGAGCTCAGCTGATGGAAATCATCTGCGAATGTTTAGGGGGGCAATCGCGATGCAGAAGCCTGAGCCTGACGAGCCAGCACCGGAAGCATTCGGGTTACACAATACCCAGCCGCTAGAGTCGATATTGTGTCAAATCAGGCTATATGGCATACGTCGTAAGCATCTCTCATCATCATCACGATCATCAGCGGCCCGAGTAATTAGTGTAAGAATGTCTCGTACTGTGTGAATACATCTTAATAGCTTTCTACACCCCAAACCCGAAGGCTCACTAGCCAAACCGATGCTTGAGGCTCCGAGCTGACGAGCTTGGCCAAAAGCCGCATCTCTGGCTCGTCCGGCCTTCATTTCAAGGATAATATAGGGGCCCTAGTATTTAGAGTAGGGTTTTGGCGTAAGTTATACCACAGTTTTAATCAAGAAACCCACCAGAATAGTGTTGGCAATTATTCTGGGCCCCGTTGTACACAAACTGGGATTCCTGCTGCTTTTAGCTCAACCAGTCATCACAGTCTTTGTTTATTGCCCCGTCGGACTGTGGATGTTGAGGATCTCCGACGGATTGAAGACTACAGCTGTTACAGCTGTCTGAAGTGACAGGAAATGCTGACGACGACGGCTTCTCCGACTCTTCTCCCTATCGGTACCATCGAGTAGCCTTGCACCCTTATAGTAGCAACCAGAACCCTTATACAACCCAATGCACTCTTGGGCCTCTTCCCAGGGTGGACCTTCACGGCACAGATGGAGACCTTGGTAGCAAAAGGATCGACGCGCTTCGCGGCCGTCGTGCCCTCCAAGAGAGTCTTCAAGAGAGGGCAAACAACCCCAACCCGAATTCCTGAAGGGCAGAACCCAGAGCCTCAATATCACCTAATTCAGGGACATAACCCTAAAGTGTAGCGGGCGTACTGCTACATTCTGAGTAGTTATAGGCCACAAATAAAAGCCTTACAAAACCCCAAGGAACACCAACGAGTCGGTTTTGGAATCTATAATCCCCTAAATGACCGCTGCGAGCACCACAACACTCCTACAGAAACGTTAGATAACACAGGGGGTCTGAAGAACTAGAAAAAAACCGTCCCACATAGTCCCTATATATCTCTAGTGCAGTATTTTGCGAAAACCTGCTCGAGCATAGTCCAGTGTAGAAGAGAATGGAATAGAAAAGTACAGTACAGCATAAGTGTCGTATGGTAAAGAATTGTACAGTATAGTATAATATCGGATAAGTATAGTATAGCATGGTATAGTATGATAATTATTAGCATAGTGTATCTTAGTATGAAAAGCATAGCATGGTATCGTATAGCATGAATATAATATACGGGCCTTAATACTCTTCATAAGTCTTTGAGGTATAGACTATACTGCAGCCAGAAGAAGGAACTCCTAATAGTGTTGGAAATCCTGTAGGCCCCTAGATTAGGTAAAGAGACCTAGATGCAGAGTACAGTATCAGTAATAAACCCCGACAGTAAACCCTATACAAACCCCAACCCCATAGCATTAGGTCCTTTTTACGATTTTCAGTTCAACCCAGGCTTGCTGTATTTAGCCATTCCGCACCGAGTCCTTCAAAGTCTTGCCTTTCATTGAGGGTGGCGTCTATCGTCTATCAGTGAAGACAGAGAAGCCGATGAGAAAGAAACCAAGTGTTGAGATATTCTAGATGGCGGGAGTGTAGCGACGTGACAGAAACAATAACATGATGCAACAAGACAGACCTCAGCATCAACAAGCCGAGGATGTGCATTGCTCACTGCATGTGCTGCTACTGGTTCTGAAACCCCGAATTGTGTACCTATTCAAAGCATAGCACCCTACATAAACGCGAAACCTATAGCCTTTGGTATTTTGGAATTTCGACCCCTATATTTACCCTAAACCCCAAACCCCAAACCCTAAAGGTACCTATAGTATAGTGTAGTAGACTCCAGTAGACCCGAAAACCGAAACCCTATGTTAGGTCCTGTGGTTCTGAGGGCTGCTCTGGGGCAGCTTTGGCCGCTTGGACGGCGCTGAAAAGACGGGCGTTGCCCCCGAAGAGGCCAACGGCCTCCCGCGAGGCTTTCAGGGGTTCTTTAGGGCCTTAGGGGCTACGCAAAGGGTTCCGTCCAGGTTCCACAAGGGTAAAACTAAACATAATTGTGGAGAGCATATTTTTTTCCCAATATGTTTGGGGTTTAGGGCTTTGCAAGTTTAAGACTTGGCGTTCTGGGCTTGGGGAGTTATCAAGTTGGGGGTTACAGGGTTTCGGGTGTCATTTGGGGGTGTCGTGTTTCTTGTTTTCGTCGTGCTTGTTTTTGTGTTTATGGGTTTTAGGGTTTACAGGACAGGACTTCCTTTGGCTTGGGATTCCGGTATAGGATTTGGCGCCGTAGTTTTCCGGTGATGCAAGGACTGCGTAGTAGTGCGAGCACTGTGTCCGTTTCTTCTGACCTTTTGTGGGGCCTTGAGAACTAATTGCTTCGTCATGCTGTCCCCGAACCCTGAACGGTAAAGCCTCTTAGTTGGATGTTGGAGGGCTGTGCGGGACGCTGCCTGATGGCGGGCTTTCCTAAATTTTGCTCAAACTGCAACTCGCAACGGAAGGGACAGGAACAACAGCAGCAACAATAGATTCAATAGATACCATCGCAATGAGAATGTTATGGTGAGTCACAAACAACCAACACAGAATCTTGAACAACAAAGACGTTCCTTACACAACAACAAACCAAGGTTAGCTAGGGTATTGATCATGACAACCTTGAGCCGCAGCACTAGTGTCTGTGGCAAAAGTTCATCACGACTACACTGAACATGAGAATTGCAGAAACCTGCCCAACACTTTTGAGCTCCCCCGCTGAACATCGGATAGACTCTTCAAGCAACAGCAAAGAGCCAGAGTCTGCAGGCAATGAGCATGCTTCTCGTGCCGTCTCCGTGCATGCGCACGTTTCAACCTTGCTTCGTCAGCCGATCGGCTCCTGAAATACACAGGTCCATTGGCGAAAAGCATTCTCTCGCAAGAGATTCTATCAGTACCGTAGCTGTACGCCGATGCTTCGCCGCTTTGGGCTTTAAAGTGTGCGATGCCGCTACAGATGCTCCAGGCGGTGGATGGCACGAGCAGTTTCCAGAAGCATGCCTTCATAGCCTCCAGGCTGCAAAGGAGTGTAGGGTCTTGGGAGGTGGGTTTGTGCTTTGGGGTCCGATCGTTGTACTTGTGAACTTGCATGGTTTGTTGCTAGAATGCCGGCACTGAAGCTTGTGTCAAGCAGAAACGAGCAAACAAACAAGGTGTGTCCGCATCTTGCTTTGTTTCACAGGACAACAGGATGCCCATCTGCTCATGGTCCACTGGCTTTGTCACCGTGCTGTCTATCGCTAACATGTATTTCGTATATACTAGTAACCCGAGCTGCCGTTGCTTCGCGCGATACACAGAGGCGGACATCATCGGACCCACTAGCTGAATGCCCAGATAGCATAGCATCCCTTAGACTCAAGCATAACACCCCTTAGACTCAGACAAGGAATGCACTTTAAACCATGGCAAGCAGCCCGCTGTATACTTTTAGGTATATTCCTCAATGAAGGGACTTTGGGCGCTCCGTGTGTGGTTGCCGGGGGGCCCAGGTGGGCCCACTTGGCATCGCTTTTGCCCAGGCACTTGCTTGGTGCACGGCACTCCAGGAAGATCCTGTTGAGGGATGGTCGGATACAGGGTATGCACTTACGTATGAAATGTACGTAGCTGTGTGTGTATATATATATACATATATGTATGTATTTATGTGTAGATGTGCTGGTACATATACTCATATATAGATACATATACATATGGATGTATATATATATATATGTATATATATATATCATATCATATCATATCATATCATATCATATCAGTTATGACACAAAAAAGGTGTGTATGTCTATGAATATCTATGTGCATGCGTGTGTGTGTATGTATGTATGTATGTATGTATGTATGTATGTATGTATGTATGTGTATACGCTTTTGTGCAGATCACTGTGTATCCATCTGTGTACAGACATGTATGTGTAGCTTGCACACATAAACATAATCTATTGCGGCCAGTTGCAGTATTCTCCAAGGGGAGCTAGGCAGTGAGCCAAAAGTGCCAAAGCTCCACGTGCACCCGAAACCTCGACATCTACCACCTCAGGCCTCAGAACCTCAACTCTGATGCACACCAGCTGAAAAAGTTAGAATGCAGGCAAAAGTTTGCCGCTCTCAGTTCTCATCCCACTTTGGTTCCTTCTAGTGGATTCGAGCGCTTCGTGATAGGATGGGCTAGCGTTGAAATGGGTGAGCCGAATTTGGAAGGGCGCCAGAAGACCCTACAAAGGCCCTACAGCATAATCATAGCAGGGTCCTTAGCTGCAGTAAGGACCTTAAACCCCGGTAGAAGCGAAACCCCACGCTACTACGCTTCTCATCCTCATTCTCGTAGGTCTTCTTACCCCGTTTCTTGCGATTCTTGTTCCAGTTTTTCTCTGTCTTATTCCCATTATAGTATTCTCTCCATATTATTCGTCCTCTTCTTCTTAGTCTTATTCTCTCCATGTTCTTCTTCCTCTTCCTCTTCTTAGTCTTAGTCTTATTCTCTCCGTATTATTCTTCCTCTTCTTTTCTTAGTTTTACGAAACCCTAAACCCTAAACCCTTAACCCTACACCCTTGTGATTATGAAGGGCGCCATGCACCGCAGGCCTCGGCTCCTCAGCCGACAAACGCCACTGTCCCATGGAGCGCCAAAGGGTTCGACTGAGGCTCGCCTTCAGGGCTTCAGCGTTTTACAGGGTTTCGGAGTTTATGAGTTTAGGGTTTAGGGGTTTAGGGTTTAGGAGTTTAGGGTTTAGGGGTTCAGGGTTTGGGGGCTTCTTTTAGTGTTTAGGGTGTATAGGGTTTGGGGCCTTGTAGGGATTCAGTGTTTAGGGATTCAATTGCTGCTGCTGTTCATGTCGTCGTTGTCGCAAATTGCTGTTGTAGTCACACTCCTAAACATCTGCATGGTCAGAACCCCACACGCAAGTGGCTTTGCAATCTCAACTCACAACATCCTTACATATGGACTCGCAGCATGTCGCGGCATAAAGGGAAGCCATTGCACAGGCAACAGCGGTGTAACACATGGCCTTGGAAGTTGGCGAATCATGGTCGGACATCAGATCCTGACCTCCGAGGACCCGAACGGCTTCTGGGCTAGGGTGGGAAGGAGCCGCCCCAGCGAATATGCTCTCTTGGAAGTCACAGCTTTGTGGACTGCCAGGCTTCGGAGTTTCGTTCCGTTCCCATGTTCCTGTCGTTTTGCACAGAAAGTGTGCAACAAGCATGATACGAACATACACCTGAGGAGGTTGCTGGGTTAGGGTGGGCATCAGCTGAACCAGCCACTGCAAAGCCATTTCGGCTCCCCTGGTGCTGCTTCGGGTGAGTTTCCATGGTGATGGAAAGAACCAGAAAAAGGATTCTATTCAGCCTGTACCTAATGTTTCATGCCCAATAGTCCAAGCATCTTCGAATGGCGAGCTTGACTGTCGGGTGCCGTTGAAAATCATTGTCTGTGTAGTACTCCGTAGAAAAGTTTTCGGAACTTGACATTCGGCTTTGTGGACCAACTGAATCCATTATACCCTAAGCAGGCTGTTTTCGGACAAGTCTGCTGATGAAGCCTCCCACACGCTCGACATGCTAGAGGACCTGAGGCAGGGGTCCTGTCCTGCCGGCGAAAATTTCACTCTCTTGCTCCCTCTCGCTCTCGCACTCACGCAATTAGCTTGGACAGAAACAGAACTTACAGGCACACACACACACATATATATATGTATGTATGTATGTATGTATGTATGTATGCATATATATATATACACAGCGTGTGTGTATATGCAGATATAGAGAGAAGTACAAAAGGATCATATTATGAATCATGCACCTGTCGCGGTAGATAAACAAGTAACGAATGTGCAAATAGATATCTAGAAGCATATGGATGCATCTGTACATACATATGTACACACACTTGTATGTGTGGGTGTATATATATATATATGTACACGAACACATGTACAACATACCATACATACATGTACAACAACATAAAGTTGCATATATGCATACATTATGTACATATCAACTTGCAGATGTTATCAGACCAGACGCTATCATAGCCTATCCTGTCATATGCCATCTCACATAGCAGGTCATGTACCATACCATATACCATAGCAAATATTAGGTTATATCTCAACTCATATGTCACAACGTATATCGTGTTATGTCATACCATGCCATACCATACCCTAAAGCCTATCCCTTCGTAACCTATCAGATAGATTTCCATCATACACCTAGATACTGTAACAGAGAAACCTGCAACGCGCTCTGATCATAAGGCTCCTAAAGGTTGCGTGGCGATTCTGTCCGAGGAGCCCAAAGATGCGGCTTGCAGCCACTGCCGCGCACCTCAGTTCTTGTCAAGGAATTTGGTCTAAGCTATCATCATCGTAATATATATATATATGTAATAATAATAATAATTATTATATGTTAATAAAAACCCTCTCGGCTTAAGTTATCATCATAATAATAAGGAAACGAAATAAGAAGCTCAAATCAATTCCCTCACAAGAACCCAGGCACTGGGCGCCATCCAGGCGCCACCGGTGGCCGGCCGGTCGGCGTTGACTTCGCAGCGGCGGCCTGGCTAAGGTTTGGGGCTTGCGGGGATAAGGACTTTGGGGGTTGAAGTACTTACTACGGTAGTACTCTAATAGTCAAAATAAGACCAATAATATAACAGTAATCATAATATTAAGATCAATATTCTTAATATGAATAACAACAATAACACTGATCGTAACAATTTAAATACTAGTACTAATATTAGCAACAGCACTATGTATGGTTCCGGGCTGGGGGCTTCAGGACTTGAGGCTTTAGGGCCTTCGGGCTCCAAGGTTTTATAAGGCTTTGGTTTCGTTAAGGGTCCAGGGTTCAGGGCTCAGTGGGCATGGTATCACGCAGGAGACGCTCGAAGTCAAGAGTGTTTATCGCCTGCAGGTTTAAGCCTCGTGGTGTGGGTGGGACTTTGGGGGGCATCGCCCTACCCGTGGGAGGACCTCGCAGGCGATTGTCGACCTGCTCCCGGTTCTTGTGGCTAAGCCTCGGCAGGTTCACACTGGGCGACAAAAGCCACAGCACCTAGCATGGTCCCACACCTGCACCCCAGACTTCAAGGCAAATGCCTCGAGTCTGAGAGCTGACACTTTAGACGGGGTGCATGTCGCTGGCTAGTTGCAGCAAGCTGTCCTGCACATCAGGAGGCAAAATGGACAATGATGACTGGGCATCTTGATCTCCGGGAGCTACAGTCGCAGTGAGCTCACTGGCCCTGGGGTCTGCATGTCTGCTCTCCTCTTCCACTGGCATCTCGCGGCTGATATTTTCCGTGCCGCGGCGCGCTCGCACCTCGGATGCGCTGCGAAGCTGCAGACTTCGGCGATGGATTTGCTTCGGCGTCGTCGTCGTTGCTGTTTGCAGCTGCTGTTCCTGCTCCTGCTGCTCTTGCTTGTCTTCTCGTCCTCCTCGCCATGACGCTGAAAGGGGCGTGATGTGGGTCGTCTGCGGCCAGGGTGGGGAGACTGAGAGCAAGACTTCAGGTCCGCGCTGGACGTAATGCATAGCAACATCGTTTCTGAGCTTTGTTTTGTCTTTAATGAACTCGATGATGGCACGGATTCCACGACTCGCACGATGAGCATCGCCAGCATCAGCTGGAAATCGCTTTAAACCCCTGTTTACCATCTCCGGCCGCTCGAATTTACATGTACAGCAGGGCCCTAACAGTTCGACCCAGTCGTTGGACGGATCCACTGGTTAGGGAGAGTCATTAGCATAAGCGGCCATCGTTGAGACTTACTCTCCCATCTCCGGCCTCTTGAAGTGGCAGCACGGCGACAAGTTCGGAACGGTCATTGGACGGATTCAGCGAGCCGCAGGGCGAGCATCACCA
>CAJNJA010052531.1:0-25166 GCA_905231915.1 Symbiodinium necroappetens
CTGCTGCGCTGCGGCGGTAGTTGCTGGGGTTGGCTGGTGGGCTCGCTGTTCCGCTCTTTGGCGCTCATTGTACTCACGGTTCCACCGTTCGTAAGGAGACTCACGGCTGTGTTGCTGGTAGCGCTCTGCTGCTGCTGTTGCTTCTTTGCTGCCGTAGTCCCCCCAGTTCCAGGACTCGTGGTTGGGCTGCTGGTTGTGTTGGTAGTACGTGGTGTCCTCTGCTGTGGTGTCTTCCCCCCACGCTTGGTGGTGGTTTGCGGTTGCGCTGTCCTGGTGTTCGTGGTGTTCCCATTCCCACTGTTCGTGGGAGGGTTGCTGGCTGTGTTGGTGGTATGCTGCCGCTGCTGCTGTGCTCTCTGTCCCCCACTCTTGGTGGTGTGCCGTAGTGGGGTTGTGGTTCCAGTTGGTTGCTCTGGTCTGGCCACGTAGTGGCCTGTTGTCGTAGAAGCTGTCGGTGTCGGCAGGCTTGTGGTTCAGTGTGTGTTGGCTGTGGGTTGCGTTCTGGTGCTGGTAAGGGGTGTGTTCACCCTCGGCCCGGTGCTGGGTTGTCGTCTCCGGGGCTTGGGCCGTCGTTGCCTCCGTGTGGTGGTCTGGTGTGTGGTGAGGGTTTTGGGTCCCTTCGTTCCGGCCAGTGGCACTTCCCACTGCTTGCGCGCTCTCCTGCTGTGCTGTTTGGTCCGCTGCCGCCGCGTGGCTGTCCCCCGTTGCAGTTGGCTTCGGTGGTGGTTGTGTGAAGGTGTTGGGGGTCATGACCATGTACTGTATGCTCCAGCCGTTGCTTGTTCTTGTGAGGATGAACTGGTCTCCTACCATGAGCTCCAAGGTGCCTGGTTCTTGGCTCCCCCCCGCTGGCGTCTGCTGTGCTGTGAGTCTCTCTCTCTCTCTCTCTCTCTCCCGTTGCATCCAGAGGGTCTAGCAGCGCTAGGCAACGCTTTAGCTTTGTGGGTTCCTTTTTTTGCCCTCAGTGCCTGGTCAACGCCACCTGCTCGCTGAAGAGACTTGGCATGAAGCTCCAGTGGCGTCCGGGAGCGACCCGGTAGGCAGCACTCCATCAGGGCTGGAACGGGAAGATCAGTGCAGTCGGGATCTTCATGATTCCCGACAGCCCTTGACATCAAAATGCTGCAGAAGAGCCACTCTGAGTATGATTCAAGGTCGCGGGTATTTGCAAACTGAGGCCTCGCCGCACGGATCAGATCCTTCTACTATAGTATATATAGTTACTACGAATACAAGATGGACTCACCTGACGGGGGTGCGTCGGCCAGCATAAGCAGGCATCGGACCCTCTCCGGACTCGGGCCTAGAAAAGGGGGCCCAAGTCACCATCCTTGAATCATATCTCTTAGGTTGAAAATAAGACGTGCAAAGGGGCAACATGCCTTGTTCATGCATATGATTGCAGGCTGACCTCTACTTCCACATGACTAATTTCAAGACTTGATTAATGATGGTCGGGCGCAAAGTCAAGCGACAGTGGCCGTGATAGGACATCCAAGCTCCGCACCACGGCAAGCCATCGGAATCATGCGCTAGTTTCGGGAGCATGTGGTTGCAGCACAAGTGCGTGGCCGAAAATTCAAGTTGTTGCTGCATGTTGCTGTTAGGTGCGGTCTTGGAGGATGATGCTGCTTCTCGCGGCCTGGAAGCCCAGTTTGCACCGGCCTGAAAACTCGAGAGACGGCGTGAGGCATCTTCGCAAGGATTCGTTGGTCGTGCAGTCGGGATCAATTCAATTCTCCGATCTCAGGAGCTTGGCTGAGGGTCTCGATCGTAAACTGGCTCTTCGACGACAACTAATCACGTCCCGCTAGCATTTACCTGCCTGCCTGGACGCGTTGCATACCTTTGAGAACAAGTAAGCAGTGAGGCATGGGATGAGACCCCTAAGTAACCTTCGCCAGAAATAAGTGTCAATACAGGGGCGGCGGGACAAAAATAGAAAGATTAGTAGGTGGAAGGGTTTCCTGCATGTCACTGCTAGACGTGCCCATGCCCGTGCTTCTGTGATACAGCGAATCTGGTATAAAAACACACTGAGAGAGAGAGAAAGAGAGAGAGAGGGAGAGAGACAGAGAGAGAGAGAGAGAGAGACACTGAGCTGTTGCTGCTGTCGCTGCAGGTTTTCTGTCGTTCCTCCCGTCAAGGCTGCTGTTGCTACCTTTCCCTGCTCTCCTAGGCATGTTGATGTTTTTTTGTCAAAAACAGGGCGGGCTTTGCAGCCCTAAGACGAAGCCTTCAGCGGACCCAGTAATAAAGGGTCCCTAAGATTGTTGGCAGTGCGAGTCAGCGATTGGCGTATCGTGTAACGGAACTCGGGTTCTACATGAAATGGAAGCGTGGAGACGCAACTGAAATCACAAAGAACAAATCAGAAGACATCTCAAGAGCCTGAACTTAAGGACGCACTTGTTTAAGTCTCGCGGCCGTCTTGCAAGCCGCTTCTACAGCGGTAAGAAAAGGGCGAGGTTGTACAGCAGTAAACATAGTGGCAGATCTTGCCGTTGCTCTGATCGACACAACATCGCGGGTGCTTGTTCCGGTCTCTGGGAAGTTGTTGCTGGGTTCCTGCTCTTGTTCAGTCTTTGGTGTTCAGGGCTGTTGCACAGCATCTGCGGACAGGCGCATGCACGTGCATTATTGTCGCTGTAGTCAGCCACTAAAATGCGACCATTGAAGCATGACCCTCGGCTGCTCGATGCTCTTCTCAAGAGGACGCGCCAGTCACCCTGACTGCCTGGGCGAAGCGTTGCGAACAAATTCGAGGTGGCGGGTCCTGCATGGCTTCAAGGGTTCGATGTCTCGTTGTTTAGCTTTGAAAGGGAAGTCTTTCAAAGATCCAGGAACGAAATTGCAATCACCAAGTTGCGCAGATGCAGCTTGCTCCGCGGCTCCCACAGTCTCCACCAGATGCAGTGTCGCGGAAGTATGCTTTGTTGCCCCCATAGGTCACGCAGCCTGCCAGGCTTGGCAGCACTGAGATAACAGACTGCAGGTTGACTCAGGCAACATCCACGCCCACTGCATCTATGGAACCAAGCTAAGCAGTCCCAGGTGGACTGAAGCCAAGTGGAACCCCTGCCCCTCGTCAAATTGAAGACGCCTAGCCCGGGCGCATTACACAACACCCGCATTTTTAAAGCCTTCAAACACCCAATCTGCAGAAGACAGATAAATCACCAAGCACTCGTTCAGGATGCTGCCAACTTCAATCAAACTCAAGGCCCAGATGATCCAAGGCTTAAAGATTTGTGGAATCCGGGCAATTTCTGATCTGGCCATGTCTAGACCCGAAAAGAAGCACGAGGTGGTCAAGTGTCCCGAGCGCCTGCGGGGGTTGCCCTCGGACGTACACGTGTTACAGCTTCGGGCTTGTACTTGGTCGGTTCATGGGTAGTTATAAGTGGCGTTGTAAGTCGCGTAATAATATGGGTTATAAGTATAGCGACCCTACTTATAACCCCACTTATCGCAACCCATGAACCTTCAAGTAGGTCTAGGGCTTTTGGTCGTTACGGGCTGATTTGCAGGGTTCATGCAGACCGGGGTCAGCACTTATAGGCTTTCAGCACTCACACCTAAGAAAAGGGTTTGCGGCTATACAGAGTTCAAAAGGCTTCGAGAGTGAGGCCTCTGAAGCTATCATCTCCCACCGTGATTCCAAGGGCAAACGCCTCAAACCTGGACCCTTGTTTCCGCCACGAGCCCTCGTTGGACCTTATGTTTTTTTTTCGGGGGTTCTCTGGGGAAGCTAGCAGCTAGCATCGTTTTGATGTCTTTTTCAAGTGCTGGACGGAGAAATCAGAACCTGCACAATATGCGGCTCTCAACCAGGACCTTTGGAAACCAAACGCCCTTTCTTTCGGCTGCTTGGGAGTTTCGGCCTGTCTCCACGGGCATTCAGCCGATCACCTTCTAACTAAGCCCTCCCACAAAGGCAGAATGTTACGCTCACAACCACTTAGTCGGCCAACGGAGATCATAACAACACGATGCAACATGAAAGCGCGGCAACCTTGCCATGACATCCCAAACCCGGGTACGTAAACGGCTCTGGTATTGCACATTTGGCTCCTGAAGTCCGCTGCTAGGAGGAATCAAGCAACAGGGCTTCGAGATATTGCTTCTTCTTTAACTGCTTAAAGATATTGTTGAGCTGGAAGCACTGGAAGTCAGTGATGAAACTAAGACGTGGCTGGCTTGATGATGAACCACAAGTAAGCCGGTAGGTATATTGCTGCTGTGCTTCCTGCAGGAACTCCCACACTTTCTGAGGCTCCGGCGAACGAAAATACATCGCGTCCCTGCGCACATGTCATGTGCCATGCTGAGCTGGGATACTTACTATGTCGGGCACTGTAGGTTCCCGAAAGTGTGTCAGTGTGTTGTGCATCGAAATTGGGAAGTGTTCGTTTGCGTTTCTGCCTGCTTCGCCGATCCACGCGTGTGCCCACAATTCAAACCACGGCACCATGCAGGAGGATACAGCCTGTAAATGGCTTGTCTAGCGCTGATCCCTGCGTTCGGGAGCAGCTGTGAACATACCTAAACACCAGCTGTCATGCACCCTCTTGCACGGGCCCTCATTCCGAACCACGAGAACGCGAATCTCTGTCTCCACATGGCATCTTCATGCTTTGACTCTCATCGTTGCAGTATCAGTATCATTGGTGTTACCATTCCCCTCCTGTCGCCATCTCCGCACATCCCCAGGATACTCTGGTTGTGCCCCGCATGCCGTCACTCTCCATGTACCGCAAAGCACCAAAACGCCAGTTGATAGTACCGCTGTTACGGGTGTTACAAGTCGTCCTCAATGCCTTCTTTGATGGGCTTGCAAGGTTGTCACTACGACGACGACGACGACTACTACTACGACGACTACTAGTACTACTGGTAGTGATAGAACCACTGGTACTACTGATAATAATACGACGACTACTACTACTGTACTACTCTGCTCAACAACAACAACAACAAACAGCAACAGCAACAGCAACAGCAACAGCAACAGCAACAGCAACAGCAACAGCAGCAGCAACAACAACTCCTCCTCCTCCTACTACTACTACTACTACTGCTGCTACTACTACTACTACTACTACTGCTACTACTACTGCTACGACGACGACGACGACGACTACTACTACTACTCGACGACGACGACGACGACTACTACTACTACTACTACTACAACTACTACTGCAACTACAACTACAACTACAACTACTACAACTACTACAACTACTACAACAACAACAACAACTACTACTACTACTACTACTCCTGCTACGACTGCTACGACTGCTACGACTACGACGACGACGACGACGGCTGCTACTACTACTACTACTCCTACTCCTGCTACTGCTACTGCTACTGCTACTGCTACGACGACGACGACGACTACTACTACTACTACTACGACCACTACTACTACTACTACTACTACTACTACTACCCTACCACCACCACCACCATCAGCACCACCAGCACACTACCGCTACTAATACGACTATGTCGACCTCGACGACGACGACGACCATGACGACGACGACTATGCTAATTGTCGTTCGCAGTAGTTGCTGCGAGTAGCCTTTGTGTATTTTTGCTCTGAGTGCGAGCAGCAAAATCAACATTAATATTATTACACGTAGCAATGGTGGTGATTAGGCCAGTTGTCGCCACAGTGGCTGTGCAATTCGTTCTTTACCATGATCGGACCGCTATCTTGTTGCTCCCACCTCCGCTACCAGCTCCCTACCACCATGACCACGCCGGCCCTCTTTCCTCCTGCTGCTACGTACTCGATCTTGCTTCTATGGCTCTGCGAGGACTCAAGCCCCTGAAAGTCTGAAGTGAGCCAAGGCACTTAAATGTGAAGCCCAGCTCTCGCATGGCACGGTTCCTCCGAGGTACTCTGATTCACTCAGCGGGCTACCGGACGATTGTGAGGATTGAGCCATGTTAGAAGCTCTGCTTGTCGAGAATTGCCGCTTCATGAGTGTCTCTTTACTTTGCAAGATCCGGGCAGGGACCAGATAGACATCCTGAGCAAAACAATCACAAGGGTTCAAATAACGAGGTAGTGTGCTAAGACGCAGGAAGGTCGGAAAAGGCAGGAATGACATGAGGACCTCCATGATGACAGCGATGGGGCTGTTGACTCAATCCGTCAATGCTGACCGTGATGATGCTCACAAAAGTGATTTCTTCCCACCCACCCAGCTGACTAGGTCGCACCGCAGGGAACTCGGTCGACGAAGTGTGCAGACTGTTCGTGTGAAGGTCCAGGGTTACAAGCAATCCCCCTTTCAGAAAGGACCAACCACAAAAGGTGATGATGTCAGTAGTGGTGGTGGTGGTGGTGGCAAAGGCGGCAGTGAAAGAAGACAGAAATTATGGTGAAGGCGGACGACAACCCTGGCAATACTATGATTGTGGTGGTGACAATGCAAAAAAGCGCTAGCATTGCAAATCTCGAGGTGGTGGTGGTGACGCTGACAATGATGCATATTGACGGTAGCATCCAAATTGCTCCCAAGCCCACATGCCGCAAAACCAGGCGCCAGACCGGCACTCAAGCTTGGAGGCTTTGCGGCGATGAGGTTCGTCTTCGCATCGCCCACTCTCAACTATCACCTGATGCTGGGATTACAGCCTTTTGACTTAAAGGCTTGCGCTCCTTTCAGGACCTTACAAACAATGCAGAAAGAACCATAGCAGTACCTTTGCAAGTCTAGACCACACTACAGCGTGGACCGAGGTGCGAACCCTCGGATGGACAGAGTAACAATAAGAAGACACCGCAATTACTGGGCGAGCAGTTTAACTTGCGAAATTGGGTGAAGAGCCTCGGATAGGCTGGGACTAGCACAAGAGAAGCCACAAGACACTCGCAGACTTGATTGAACTTTGCTTCAGCCTCAAAGTCTACATAAATTCTCTGTCCCCAGATTGCACAGATGCGACTGAGCTACGAAGTTCACTTCTTCAAAGGAGCTGTTGCCTTCATCCTCGCAGGCTCCGGCACGGTTTGGGTCTCAAGCGATCGGCCCTTTTGGGCTGGAAGCGGAACCAGGCGGAAGCTTTTCGGTTCGTTGCTTGAGGGGAAGATGCCAAACTAAGAAAGTCTCAACCTTGGGATTCGGATGCTGTAGCTCATGTCCTGTATCTGCAGTGTCTGTCCAAGCCATTCACTTCGATTACAGCAGGATTCGCAATCGAACTGCGAGGTTCAGGGTGGATCAGCTGGCCACAGGCTTCACACCCTTAGTTCCGGATCCGTGAATGGAAAGGTAAGGCATCGCTACTGGCTAGAGGCCCAGAGGCGAACGTTGGAACTTTGTGCCTTAAGCCCATAATCCATTGATCCATCGTCGCCTGACCGGTCCTCTTCCCTTGAACCTTCTGGTACTGCTACGCTCGTGGGAGTCGTCTGGATTCTTCTAGAAGTCCGGAGTCCAGCCCTGTAACCAACGCCGGCGGAGCCAAATTTCGAAGTCGATTTGCAATGCTATGGCGCGCGTGCCAAGAGAGAATGAAGTCAGCATGTGCTTGCTTTTGATCTCTTCATGGCTCGATGGTTCGCTCAAGCATGAAGTTTGCCAAGCCGTTCGGGCTTGTCGATACAGTATATTATAACTCTATTCTATTGTGCCTTCTGGACTTAGGAGGTCGCCCTGAATTCGAGCTGAAACCCTGCGGTCCGTTATTTCCGGGAAGTTGTCCTCGTCGACAGCCTTGGCTACCAGTCCACCGAGTGAAGGCAGACGAATGCTCATACAAAGATGTCAACATCTACATGTATTCATGCCAACCGAGGACGTGTTAGCGTAATCGATGCGATGTGCAAGCGTTCAAAGTTGAGGCCGCTGTGTGAAGCCAATCACCCAACACTCGACCAAGGCCCACCGGAAGGGTGCCAGTACTCGCACAACTAGCACGGCTCCGGCGACTTGTGTTAGCAGTGGCTCACTAGTCACTATCTAGCAGCTGTCGTCTCCCCATAATGAATCCTCGAACCCAAAGGAATCGGCATTTGCGCTGACCATCCACGACCTTCAAGTTCAAGGGACGATGCGGCTCGCGAGCTTATCCAGAAGAGATCGGATCTTCAGAAAGTTCTCTTTGCCTTCCTCAGCTCAATGGCTTACATCGTCACGTGCCAGGTCTTGTGAGATGGTCAGCGAAGTAAAACAGCCAGGGCATGAACAAAAATGATGCATCCTGGAGCACAGAGGCTCAGGAGGACTCGAGCTGGTCCCGTCGACGAACAATCCGTAATCCAAGACGAAACCAGGGACAACCACCTTAAGTCCGCCTGGGATTTCAGTCGAAGTTACTTTGCCTTTCGAACGTGGTAGACTGCAGCTGTCGAAATTTATGGAATAAGGGGGATACAGTTGTGTATCACATCTATACCAAGAAACTGTCTATGTTACGGCTAGGTCTATCTGCACAAACAAGAATCAGGAAACAAACAAGTGCCCTGAAATCCGAATGCACAAAGCATGGCCACCTTCAGCTCCTTCCTGGCTTGGCGCTTCACCACGTCGTACCTGCAAGCCGGTGCCTACATATTTACAGCTCCGCTGTGCTCGGCTCGAGTCGGATGAACGCAGAGCTATCTTAACCAGACTTCAAACTCATTTCTGCCTTTCGAAAATATGGATGGGGGCTTACTGATCGTAAAAGTGCCAGTGCCGTGGAGCTTAACCTACAGGACCTAAAGCAACAACCATGTCCAACGTGAGGCAATAGCACCGTCACCCCAGCATGGGCTCAAAATAATACTTATGATAATAACCAGAAGAGACCTAATAAGCTCATACCTTGCCTTGCAGACAGACCTGAGGGATCTACAAACAAAGAGTCGCAGGTTTACAAGTATAACTCCACCCGAAATCACCCAGGCTCCGAAACCGCAAACCATGGTAAACCACAATCCTCAGCCCCAAACCCTCCATCCCTACATTGCATGAACGTCCCGGTCCAGGCCGAAGGTTCGGATGAGAGGGGACTCTGAAGACCGATCTCTCTTTGTATAGTTGCGAGGAAGCCAGCAACCGCAGCGCTGATATTCTGAATCCTCTTCTGTTCGGTCGGACAGCTGCTGATCAGAGTGTCTTGAGTTCGAAGTCGCATCTAGTGCCGAATGCGATATAACAGAATCCTGGTACACGGAAGTAGTTCTTTGGCAGGCCTGCCTAGAATCCTAGAAAGTACTCTACAAGCCTCAGATTGGGGCAAAAAGGTCAGATGCCTGAAGTGTCGCAGGCTTGCTAGCAAGTGCCTCAGCTCTCTGAAGAAGCCACGCCGGATGCCCCGATCACCTGGGCAAAAGGACCTAGGGTCAAGACGCAACCCTAAACCCCAAACCCCAGCAGTGACAAGAGTAAGGATATCGACAATGCTCAACGAGTACACCTGTTCCGCATCATCTTTAGAACAGTGGTGCTGGATCATAGGGGGCAAGAACCCTTTTCAAGCATTGTGACAGCTATCAGTAGATCAAAGATCCGAGCTGAAGGCTCCAGCCCAACATTACAACGACTCTGAATGTCCAAAAGAATTGTGTACCGTTCCGGCACCGGCTCTGTCACTCTCTCTGTCTTGCTTTCTGTCCTCGTACGCAGTGCCTGATCTCAGGCTTGCTGAGAGGTTGCATGTCATGCACGTCACTGCGGGAAGTCTTGGTTTGGCTTTCCGCTTGCGCAAAGGTAGAGGCAAACACATGAGCACACATGCTTGTAAACAAAACCGGCGATTGAGGTGCCAATGGAATTGAACATCTCCTCCGTCAGCCGCTTGTACTTCGCACCCCGCCTGAAAGACAAAGCATGTACTCCGACATACATCACATGTATCATGTGTGTCCACATAGGTGTATATATATATATACATAACTATATACACATAAATGTGAGTGTGTAAGTATGTCCGGCCATTATATATGTATATACACATATCCGTAGATAAAGAACAGAGAGCGCGAGAGAGAGAGAGAGAACGCGAGAGCGCGAGCGATACCATTTATGCAAACATACATACGTGTGTATGCATGTGCGTGCATGTGCCAAACCACGTGTGCATATGTATGTACATATATATATACACATGTAATTACATACATACATTGTAATTTCATGCATAAAAAACATGCATGCATGCATACATACATACACACATGTACAGTGTGTATATGTATATTGTATCTATTTATGTCTTATTTCTGCATATACTGCACATGCGTGTATAGATAGATATATATATATATGTATAGGGAGAGAGAGAGAGAGAGAGAGAGAGAGAGGGAGATGGAAAGACAAAGGGTGAGGGAGATAGAGATAGACCAACAGAGAACGAGAGAGATGGGAAGACAGAGGCAGGATTTCGTGAGAGAGATAACCCTAAACTCTAAACCCTAAACCCTAAACCGGGTGCTTCATGTCTGACGGCCCTCCCAAGGCTCTGCACTTAGCCATGCCATGCTTTGCTCACTTTGCTTATGGGAGACGCGCCATCGTCCTACATCCACACCTTGGGAGCGGCTCAGAGCCGACATCACACCCAAAGAGAGCTGAGGGTTCTCACAACATGCTTTTTGGAACAAAGAAACGTAACTACAAGACTTCTACAGCACGGTAAAGCCCCCAAACCCATGGAACCCTCCACCTTCTGTGACCTCCTGTGAACCCAGTCCCCGGCATGCAAATCATTTACACCCTTTCTGCTTCTAGAGTTTAGGGTTGCGGTTACGAGCCTGTGCCGTCCAACACATGGCCTTCTTGCCGGGACCCTTCACCGCCAGGGCTAGGGCCTGTACTGTAAGTACTCATTGCAAGACAAACCCTAAACCCTAAACCCTAATTACCTACCTCGTGCTTGTGAGGCCAGCGCTGAAATCAGAAAGCCCTGAATCCTAAACTTTCCTAAACCCCTAAACCCCTACACCCCTAAACCCCCAAACCCCTAACCCTGCACCCCTCAACCCCTCAACCCTATAAAACCCCAACCCCTAAACCCCTAAACCCTAACCCCTAAAGCCTAAACCCCTAAACCCCTAAAGCCCTAAAGCCCTAAAGCCCTAAAGCCCTTAACCCTAAACCCTTACACCCCTAAAGCCCTAAAGCCCTAAAGCCCTAAACCCTTAACCCTAAACCCTTACACCCCTAAAGCCCTAAAGCCCTAAAGCCCTAAACCCCTAACCCCTAAACCCTTACACCCCTAAACCCCTAAACCCCACAGGTTCGGCCCCGAAACCTGCCGCTTCTTCTTGCGCGGGGCGCTAGGCACCTGTGGGTTGTGCGGTTTAGGGTTTAGGGGTTTAGGGCAAATTTTAGGGTTTAGGGTTGAGGGGTTAGGGGCTTAGGGTTATAGGGCAAATTTTAGGGTCTAGGGGTTAGGGTTTTAGGGCAAATTTTAGGATTTAGGGTTTAGGGGTTTGAAATTTTAGGGGTTAGGGGTTTAGGGTTTTGGGGTTTCGGGTTTAGGGAACCCAGAGGGTCCAGAAATGAGGAATCAAGGAGCAGATAGGGCTCCGTTAAGGGATCTATGAGGGTTCTTTAGGGTTCCTTTAAGGGATCTGTATGGGGTCTACAGGGGTTTAGGGTTCCTTTAAGGGATCTATCAGGGTTCTTCAAGGGTTTAAGGTTCAAGGCACAGGGTACCCAAATAAGGAACTTATTCTAAGTTAGCAGAGACAAAGAAATCCTCTAATCAAGCAGTACATTTATTCTCAATTCAAGGTTCCTGATTCCTCCCTAAACCCTAACACCCTCCACTCTGCCCCTAAACCAGAAAAAGAAAAACAGGACCAAAGCCATCCTTCATTCGAGGCTCTGGTAGCCTAGCTGGGAGAGAAGCTCGCAACTTTACCTTATAAAGTAGAAGCCAGAAAGCTGGAAGAGTATTATTCTCATGCTCTTAAGGTAAAGTATAGGAGATCCTAGCACTCATCATCCTAACTCCATGTTCGGGGATTCACTGTATAGGCATCCTTCTGGAACCCCTAAACCCCAAACCCTCACAGGCCCTAAACCCTCATAGGACCCCTTGCGGAGCCCCCTAATTAAACCCTAAACCCTCATAAACCCTAAACCCTTCTAGGATCCCTTACGGAGCCCTTGTTCTATATATCTCTATCCCTAAACCCCAAACCCTAAACCCCTAAATCCCTAAACCCTAAACCCCTACACCCCTACACCCCTAAACCCCTAAACCCTAAATCCTAAACCCACTGTCACATGGGAAACCAAAGCAGGCACCTCGGCGGGTGGCTGCGGCTTCTCGGGGAGCTTCTCCTGAACATAGACTGTGACGGTTTAGGGTTTTGGGGCTTAGGGGTTTAAGGGTTTAGGGTTTAGGCATCGGTTTAGAGTTTTGGGTTTCGGGATGGAATGTTTGAGGAGGTCTCTGAAGTATGTCTATCGGATGTTAATGTAACACTTTCTACAGGTTGTTATAGCCGGACTTTGAAGCGTGTTTCCAGGGCCTTTGATTTCAGGGTTCTAAAGTTTGCAGTTTCGGTTTGGATATTTGAGATTTGGGTTTCTAGGTCCAGGGGCCAGGGATTTGGGTGGTTCAGGGTGTATACAGCTTAGGGATGCTTAGGCTTATTGTTCTTAGGGGCCGAGATCCTTAGCCCAAGAAAGGTTAACCTTTTGAAGTATAATTATAGGTTTATATGAGCCCCAAAAGGGTAAAGGTTACCTACTCAGCCCCTGAGTGTTGCTTGACAAAAGTTGCTGTACAAGGATCGGAAAGGTTGAACATGTAACGCGAGGCTTGGAGGGTTGGTGTTGGGCTCATCTGAATAAACCGAGACGCCGCAGTGCAATGGTTACATGGTTCCTTACACAGGCGCCGAACCAGAACGCTGGATATCCGAAAAACGGCGGTACTAGAACCTCTCCATTTTGATTCAAATCCCCAAAACCTAACACCCCGAAGCTCTCTGATTCCGAAACCCCACCCTAAACCCTAAACCCGAAACCCTCGAACCACAACCCTAGGCCCTACGCCTAAACCCCGCAACCTCGTGCACCCCAGACCGTCAACCTCAGATCTCCCCCCATCAAGGCTAACAACGACATGGAGAACTGCCTCAGGCTTAGGAACAACGCAGTTTTAGTAGTGAAGCTCGTGACGGAAATGGCAATATGAAGACAATGACCATGAAGAAAAGAACCATGAAGAACAAGTCATCATGGTCATCAGAGTTCGAAACCATGAAACCCTACAGATGCCGCATACAAACCCAAAACCCTAGCTACTAGGAGACCCAAACACGTCGCTCGTAGCAGCGTCCTTGACTGAGGGCTCCTCCTTCACGAGCATCTTCTTCTCTCTTGCCGCCCTTCAAGGTTTTTTTTTTTTAAGGGCTCTTTTCCGACTGCACGGGTACCGGCTACGGCCTTCAAGGTTTAGGGTTTAGGGTAATCCTCATTGCTTTGCTTTTTAGGGCTTTGGTTATGGGCTTTACGGCTTTAGGGTTTAGCACTTATTGCTCACGGCTTAGGGCCTAGGGTGTCGCAGCTTCTGTTAAGACTGTGTTGACGGGCTTCAGGGACTACCCATAGGCCCCTAAGTAGTTCATTTTGGTGGTTTATATTTAGAATCCTATAAAGTGATCCCAAAAAGGAACTACTTAGGGGCCTATGACTATAAGACTTACGGTATTTGCGGTTTGGGCTTCGGCGACTTGCAGGGTTGACGCTTTAGGTTCAAATCGTTTTTTGGGGTTCTGTCGTAAGGGTTGCAGGGTTTATGGTTAAAGGCTTCGGGGATTTGTGCTTAAGGTTTAGTAGTTGGGGTTTGACTTTTAGGATTCATAGGGGCGCAACGTGTCTTCTAAGGCTTTGGGGTTACCCTAGAATAATAAGAACTTTGGCCTTGAAGGCCTGTATACTGTTTGGGTACATGGACCCTTATGGTGACGGGCTCCAAGGGTTGTTTATTCTGGGTCTGGGGTCAGCTCTTCTTGACATGGGTGTCAGGTTACGGTTGCTCTGCATTTGGGGTTTTATAGAGTTGTTGCGGGTTTCAATGCTGTATACAGTATAGGCTTAAAAGTTTTTTTTCATGATTCTTCGGGTGTTTGCTTCCGTCTTGTCTTTTGGTTTGGTTGTTGGTTCCGATTTCTAAGTAGGCTTTTTGTTGGTTTGGACATTTTGGTTGGGGTGTTGGGGCTTGGGGTTTAAATTGTCAAGGCTTGCATAAGTTTGGCATTTGGGGGTGCTTTGCTGAGTCGGAAAAATCATGATTTTTACTCGCAAGTATCCTAATCGCCCCAATCTAGACAACCCCTCGTTTCGGAGGTCTTGGGAGATTCCGCAAGCTGTCTTGGATTGGGGCACAAGGGTTAAGGGTTTCCTGGTTTAATTAGCTGTGACGGTCTACAACGTACGATATAGCGTGCACGGTTGAGGGTTTGGAGTGCAAAGTGTAGCTTAACCACCAAAAAATTCAGGGTTTGGGGGGTTTAAAACTTCATTTTTGAAATTTGATGTCAAACTCCAACCCGTGTTCGACCCTCGAAGTCCGAAATTTTCGGCCCTTGGCCCCTTCGAGCACTGGGCGCCCGGGCTTGGGCCCTCCTTTCCTCTTCTTACCTTCAGGTTGCGGGTGTAGGGTTTCGGGTTTGAGGTTGAGGTTTTCAAGGTTTCTTTTAGGGTTGAGGATTTGAGATTGGGAATTAAGGTTAAGGGTTGAGGAGTTTGGGTTTTGGGTTGGGGGTTCACGGGTTCAGGGTCGAGGTTCAGGGTTAGGGTTGAGGTGTTTGGGTTTAGGGCCAAGGTACTTGGGTCTAGGGTTTAGTGTCGGGGCTTTGGGTTTACAGTGTTGTGTTGTTGGGTGTCGGTGTTGCAAGGGTTGAGATTTTAGGGTTCAGGGTTGCACGTGTTTGGTTTAGGCTTGCTTTTTGCAATCTAGGGTCTTACAGGCTTTCGGTATGTGTGCATGTGAATGTGTTTTGGTATACATACCTACCTACCTGCCTACCTAGCTACCTAGAAGATCACCCCCGTAGTCCCAAGACGAGGAGTAGCGCCATGCACAACACGCAAGAACCCTTCATGTTTACCGCTACGGGCTTAGGAGGAAGGAGCACGTGCCGAACAGGCTGTGATGAGGCGACCTGTACATGTCCTTAGGACTACCTTTCCAGTCGGGTGTGTTTTGCTGAGTTTGGCGTTAACGTCGGCCTGAGGTATTCACAGGACCAGAAGAATTGGACAGAACAGGGTAGCGCTCAGTCTTAATTGGAAGGCTAACTGTGCATTTTCCGGCCATAGTGTCAAAAACCGCATCCCTATCTATCTTCCCCTTGGTGAGGCGCCCCAAAGTGCTTCGGTTCTAAAGATTCTAACTACTTTCCTTTTCCGATTAAGAGCTTACAGCGGGTCCAACCCCGCCTTAACAGAGGGCCCGGTGGCGCTGAGTCAATGGATCGGACGGGCGGGTTATCAATCCGAAGTGGACGCTAACTAACCGCTGCCGGAGCTTCCCAGCTTTGCAGCTCCAATGGTTGCCCGCGGTGGAGCACTTCGGACGGTGTGGGCCACGGGATGGTCAAGTTCCGCAACATTTTGGACCATGGGCGCGATAGCCCATGGATGCCCAAAAGGTGCAAGCTGGCACGTCTCGTGACACCGTGCAGGCACTTCAGAGAAGGTTGACGCTCCTAGAGACAAGTCCGCGCGTGTCACGTGTTTCGGATTTGAGGCAAAGCGTATTCGCACTGCTCATTGAGGAACAGTGCGGCCCGAGCGGCGCCGTGCTGCTTCCCGAGGCCGAAATACTTGATCTAAGGCCCGTCTATGATCGCAACACCAATACCATCGCCGTTCTGGCACCCAGCTTTTATCATTTACATCAACCTGAGCACCCTAGCCTTAAAGAGCCATGCCAAGGAAACGACGTTCGCATTTATCAAACTTATTGTGCTCAAATTCTCTCTATTGTGTTATTTCCGTTGGGTCGCTCCCCCGTTCATTCCTGCTCTTCGTTCATCCATTTATATACTCAGGATACGATATGCTGAGACTGGTGAATTTAGTGAGTGAACACTTGGAACGAATGCAGATGATATGAACCGGGCGAGGCAGCGGTACGAAGAGAACATTCGGGGAGCCCCTTTATTCACCCGTGCGCTCCTTCATGAGAGCTTTCAGCGTGGACTGGTGACCAAAAGGTTCACGCACCTTCAACTCCTTCTCACCCTTCGCTGAGGAAGGCGAGTGTATGGTTCACTGACTTTTTGTCAGTCCTGGAAACTGCAGATGCCTCGGAGATGTTTTTTGGTCTCCGGAGAAAACGGTCTCCAAACTGAAGTATGCAGCTTGATCCAAAATGGCTAGCCAAGTTGGTCCTTGCATATGGGTATATCCTTATTACGACAATGTAAGCTCGTGGCACTCGCGCGCCAGGAAACCAAACAAAATCCAACTGGACCAGATGCGACGAAACAAAATCCTGTGCACAATCCCGAAACTCTTCAAACGCCCCAGAAACCCTGTGACCCTAAGCGCCAAACCCCATAACCTGCAAATCTAAATGACCAACTCCCCCCTCCCCCCAAAGACAAGCCAACTCTGAATCTTATGACCTCCCTAAACCCTAAACCTCCAGGTCGTCCTGCGTAAAGTCCCATAGACTGCTCTAGCAGCATAGAAGGCCCTGCAGGACCCTCTACTTGGAGGCCCAGGGGACTTAGTAAGAGGGTTATAAGTAGAGCTATAAACGGAGTTAGCCCAAATATAAGCCTACTTCTAACGGACTTATTAAGTTCCCTGGGCCTCCAAGTAGCCCTGAAGCCTCAACCCTATCTGGACGCTAAAGAGCCTACTTTATTTAGGGATCCCTTGATATGATTTCCACATATATATATATTTTTTTTTCCTTGAAAGGAAATTCTTTAGGGTCAAGGTAGAACCCGTAATATCCCCAAAAACCCAAAATTCCGAACCCTATAATCCCCTAAACCCTAAACCCCTAAACCCTAAACGCTAAACCCCTAAACCCTAAACCCCTAAACCCTAAACCCTAAACATCTCCCGAAACAAAAACTTAGGAAAAACTCCGCTCTGGCCTCCATCTGCCTCCTCGGACCTGCCCCAATGCTTCGAGCTGGGTTTAGGGTTCCTTAAAAGTGATCTATAGGGTTTAGGGGTTAGGGTTTAGGGTTCCTTAAAGGGTTCCTTAAAAGGGATCTATAGGGTTTAGGGTTTAGGGTTTAGGGTTCGTTAAAGGGTTCCTTAAAAGGGATCTATAGGGTTTAGGGTTGTCGGGTTCGGGGTCTGGGGGGTCTAAGGGGTCCATCCGTTTAGGGTTTAGGGTTGTAGGGTTTTGGCGTCTGGGGGTCTAAGGGGTCCAGGGCTGTACGGTTCAGGGGTGTAGGGTTTAGGGTTGTAGGGTTTAGGGCCACAGAGCAACAACTTCGAGGCCTGAAACATTCGAAGAGGGTTTTAAGTTCCTGTTTTTCTGCCATATGCACCTTAAACCCAAATAACCTACCCTTTTAAGGACTCGTATAAAGAAGTCATGATAAGGACCCGTAAAGATGTAGTAGGTTCTTTAGTGTCCAGATATATATGAGGACTACAAGGGGCCAGTGCTACTGTAGTGGCCTAAATGATTACCAAACCCCTTTTTTCGGCGGGACCCTTATCAAAAGGTTTGTTTTGGGGGTATATTATACTATAACTATAGTAAGCCTTATTATAATTCTAGTATAGTATACCTCCCCAAAAAACCGATTCTAATCATGAAGGCCCCATTTGTACTCATGCTTTGGACCTCTACATTCTCTTAAGATCCTGGGCTATTATATTTCCCTCCCAGGACCTTGGAGAGCTGGGGGATGAAGCCCCAACCCCCAAGCCCGGATAAGGACCTACGGTTGATGATATAAATCCTGCATTACCCATAAGGAATATACCATAATTCCCATAGTTTTGGGTCCTTAAGGGAATGCAGGACTTATATCATGAACAGTAATATCGACATGGAGTTCGGTGCTCAGGGTTGAAGCTGGATCTATTATCTACCAGTCCTGCGAACTCAAGCAGTGAACCGCTGCATTTGCTAGCTTGTGCTCGCAGCATGTGCTTTTTTTCAGGATTCAAGCACCGTTGCCTCGGGTCGGCAACCCTCGCTACAATCACAATTGTCGACATCTTCAACGTCGAGGAAGAGGATGTGTGCAAAAGTGAGAACGGCAACGACGAGATGTCTCGAACGACGAAAACAAAAGCTACAGCAAAGAAAAGACTATAGTACTTACTGCGACTACGGCGCAGCGATTGCGAGGACACTGATTATCAGTATCAGATACCGTGGAGGAGAATGACGTTGCCTACGTGCCTGCTTCCATCCTTAGCAAAAACGCGTAAAGTCGCAGTGCTGTGCTCACGTCCTTAGTGCTCCCCAGTCCTTAGTCTGCCAAGGCCTGTGTCGCCAGGCCTTCCATCGGTCCTCGCACCGCCAATGGTTCAAAACAGGTGCCGGGGGTGTTCCAAACGGGATAAGTTCAGTTGACTATCCGAGAAGTGCTAAAGACTAAACCCAACGCTCTGCACTGTAAACTCTGAACACTACACCTTAAACATTAACTGCTAGATACTAAATCCTAGACTCTTATTAGGAGTTCAGAGTTCAGGTGGGCTTCGAGATGACAGCTGTGAGAAGTCTCCCGCATGGCCAGACAAACCAAAAACACAAGGGCCTTGTGCTCCTGCACAGGTGCTTGAATGATTTCCCAAGAGTTTCCCAGCAGGTACGCTGCCCCGTCCTCCAACATCTCCATCCACATGGTGACTGTTTGGTACCTGAGTGCGCTCAAGTGAGAACACGTACCGGTTCATGTGCCTATATCGTATAGACTTGGACCCTGAGGTGTCTCTTTGTCTCTATACAGGTATATGTAGACAAATAGACAAAGGAACCCCGTAAATAAGGCCGAAATGCATGCTAACAAGGCTCTAGTCACGTCAGCCAAGATTCACAATCGAAGGCAACAGTTCTGAGCAAAAGAAAGGAAAAGCTCAAATCATTGGTTCTGGGTTGCCACAGACTCCAATGTTTGCCTCGGCAACGAAGCCGTAAATCCGAATGCACCGGAGATCACATTGTGGACCCTTGTATACTGCAAGAGCTCTTAGTTGTACACACCTGGGATCACATTAAGGAACCCTCTACAGTTTAATGAAAAAGGGGTCCGAGCTCGATTTATAATATCTGAACGCCGTGCCCGACGACAGTGGATGCATTGATCACTCCGCTTGAAAGACAAGAAGTTCACATACACCTCAAATCCCCCAAGGCAAGTGGAGACTTTCGACAACTAAGCCTAAGAAGCTCTGGTAATACATTGCCGTACACTAGAAAAGCATATTATAATTTTCTATGCATAGTATATTGGGCCTTATAGTGTATAATGCTTTTTCTTCAGTGATTTTGGTGTTTAGGATTCTAAGTTAGGGAGTCACAGTCTACTTTCTAAAACTCACAAACCAGCCTCCGGAAGCACTGATCCCGACGAGGCGCGGAGCATCGACACACACAAACGGTTTGGTTTGGCCAGCACATACCGTGATTTGAAAAGGGGTTTTTGGGAACATCATTATATAGATTATAGATAAACAAAAAACAAAACAGGACATTACATAGCACTGAACAAATACCCGAGTACACAAACAAATAAATAGCTAAAACACCCACAGATTGATATACAGATTTTGGGTTTACTACAGATACATCCATCCATCCATCCATCCATCCATCCATCCATCCATCCGTCCATGCATCCATCCATGCATGCATGCATACATACATACGTACACATACATACATGCATACATACATACATACATACATACATACATACATACATACATACATACGCACATATGTACGTACGTACATACCTACATACCTACATACATACATACATACGTACATACATGCGGGAAGGGCGTGCCATTACAAACTGGTCAGACCCTTTATCGGACTACAGCTCGCATTCAACAGCAGTGTGAGCCGGACTAAGAGCCTTGAACATGCCAACACAAGGTCCGAGCCGTTTGAGGTTGAGAGTTTCGGGGTTGTCTTAGGGGCCGAGTACCTTAGCCCAAAAAAAAGTTAACCTTTTGAATTATACTAGGTTTATCTAAGCCCCAAAAGGTTAAAGGTTACCTACTCGGCCCCTGTGTTGTTGTTTTCAAGACCACTGCTTGAAGCTTAAGGTTCAACTCTTTGAGATCAAAGTTGCAGGGTTTATTTGGGCTTTCGGTCTTCGACGTCTCACCATGTCATCACCTAGATCTCTACACCGCCCCTGCATGTGGACAGTCCTCATGCGGTCCAAGGTGCAACACACAAGCCTGCAGAATTAATTAGAATAGGGCTTCGGTGTATATTCTTGCAAAAATATACCAGGACTAGAAGGGGTGCAAAGGGAACATCAGATGCATCCCAACGCAACATCTTAAAGCATTGGCCTGAGATGGAGATGTCTTACCTGAGTTCCTGAGTTCGTGCTTGACACGGAGTGGCGGACGCGCAGAAGTAGGTTGTTGTTGAATTCCGGGGTCATTCTGTATTCGACAAGCAAGAAGGGATCCACGAAAAATTAGGCTGAGGAGTAGCACAAGTCTAAACCCAGAAAGTCTGTGAGGTGAAACCCGCACCCTAAACTTTCCTACGCCCTGCAGTAATTCTGTAACTCCTGAGATACAGATCCTAACGGGTTTAGGGGTTGAGGGCTCAAAGCGCTGAAAGAGCTTCCGGCTGCATCCGCAGCATTTCCCCGCGAGTTAGATGCGACATGGGTACATGTCGGAGTTTCCGAAAATTAGGGTACCTTATTTTGGGGTCCTGATAATAAGGATCCTACTATTTAGGGTACTATATTAGGGTCCCGAAGCCTCCATGTAGAGATCTTCAGGTATCTTCAGATCTCTGCATGTCGGTAGTTCTCTAAATTACCTTTTGGGGTCGTTTTTTTTCATAAGGGTGCCGTACTATATTGGGGACCTAAAAGGGGCACCCTACTTTAGAGAACTACCCATGCAGAGATCTTCAGGTATTAAACTAGGACCCTCAAGAACCTACCTTTTTAGGCTTCCTTACTATGATCTCTTCTTTTTATAAGTCCTTAAAAAGGTAACTTGTTTGGGGTTAAGGAAAGGCCCTAAACCCTAAACCCTACAAACCGAAACCAAAAGGCTTGCATCCGTTCTTAAACATTGTAGGGTTTAGGGGATTCCAATGCCACCCCAAAAAAACGAGCATTCGCACGGCCCTTCTTCGGGGATACAATCCCTAAACCCTAAACCCTGAAACCTGAAACCTGAAAACGAGAGCAGATTTTCGGCCTTAGGCTTTAGGGCTTCAGGGGTTTAGGGGTTTGGGGGGTTTAGGGGTTAAAGGGTTTAGGGTTTCGGCTTAAGCTTAGGGTTCAGGGGTTTAGGGGTTTAGAGGTTAAGGGGTTTAGTTTAGGGTTCAGAGTAACTTACCTAGGCTCCTAGAACCCCTGAAACAACAACCCGAAGCTCATGCCCCCAAGGTACTGGTATTCACATATGCCGAGCACTACGACGATGATCCAGGTACCGATTCCCAGGCCCTGAAGGGCAGGGAACATGCAGATGGCGTTTCGGCTTCGGGGTTTAAGTGGTTAAGTTTGTCTTTGTTGAAGTCCCTTTTTTTGGACCTAGGCTTCAGGGCGTGTGTGTGTGTGTAGACTCATCAGCAGCTTGAGGGTATCTTGAGGCATTTCCTTAAAATATCCGGTTTCATGGTTGAGGGCTCAAGGCCTTGTTGAGAGCTGGTGGGCTGGGTACTCCCCCCCCCCATAAAGTAGCAGTCTACAAAGGGCCACTAGTAAGAGCCCTACATATTTGTATGCAAGACATCTCTACATGGGTAGTTCTCTTTTTCTTAGGGTCCGCCTTTTTAGGCCCCTAATCTACTACGGCACCCTTATTAAAAGGACACCTAAAAGGGACCCTATTTTAGGAAAGCTGTCCATATATGATTCAACTGCTACTGAGCGGGGGGCCGCTGCCAGGCTCGGAGCTTGAGCCTAATCATTTGATTCCTCAAAGTTAAAAGTTAAAGGCTACCTAGATAATAAACCCTAAACCCTAAACTTATAGCCCTAAACCCTGAATTTAAACCCTCAAACATTGACTCCGTATAGTTACAGGCTATAAAAACTCCCTGGAGTTTTGGGGCTTCGCTGCACTCGGGTTCCTTTGCAAAACTCGGTAGCACAGAAGCAGGGGCGACGCCTTTCGAGTTTAGAGTCTAGGGCTTCGTTTTCGTACCCGGAGTGGAAGGTGTCCCATGAGAACTGCAGTGGGCATCGGAAAAAATCGAATCGAAGTGACTGTACGGCTTCGGGTTTGGGGCTTGAGGTTTAGGGTTTTTTTGGTTTGGGGTTTAAGGTCCAGGGCTTGGGGTAACGGGTTTGTGGAGCCTAGGGCGGCCTAAGCGTGCCGCTGGGCCCATGGACGTGTTTACCAGCAAGCCAGTGCTGAGCGGTGTAGGGTTTCGGGCTTAAGGTGAAGTTCGTTTCTAGGACATTTTCGGGTTGGTAGTTACCGTTATAGGAGCCTTAAAAACCTTATAGAAGCCTTATAGAAGCCCTTTCTACCCTAAACTCCCCACCTGTAGTTTCCTTTAATCTTTGGTGAAAGACATTCCCATCCTATGAACGAATTCGAAACGACTTAGGAATAAACACCTTATTAGCTCTAAGCCCTAGTACGGTAACCCCCAAACTGGCCCCACGAGGCCTAATGCCAAAAGCCCTAAACCCTACCTGGACCCTTAAGAACCTCCCAAATGTAGGTCCTTTGGGGTCTAGGTAACCCTTAAACTCCTAAGTCCCTAAACGTCTCACTTTCTCCAAAAGCAACTTGCAGGCAGGAGGTTCGGTGTCTTCACATAATGCAAGGGTCTTTTGATTAGACTATGGTGCTGGTGTCTACGATGTCATAAGCATATGCAGTCCTTTAAGGGGACATATGGGTAGTTCTCTAATCCCGTTCATTTCGGGATGTGGGGTCGACAGGGGACCCTATTTTGGGGTTTAGGGTAAAGGGCTTAATTAGAGCCTTTAAACATTACGACCTGCACATTGTTCTCTTTCCTTCTCAGCTTCAGATTCTCTGGCCCACAAGTCTTCCTGAGCAACGCGCTGAGGAATGTGAGGCTGATTCAGCTAGAATAAGTTATATCTCAAGGGCTTACCACGCAGTCCCCCTAATGCTTACGCTGCTTTCCGCGTAGTCTCGGAATACTCAGAAGGCCGCCCAAGACCTGGGTGTGTCAGCCTTGGGAAATATAGGGGCCTTAATCATCAGAGTATCGTTTTTTTTGGGGTTATACCTGTAGTCTCCATTGTAGTTCCATTTTGGGGTTACCTTTTAGGATCCTTTATATAGAATTGGTTACACCAAAAAAAGGAACTACAATGGAGACTATAGGTAGTATCCTATAACATATACCGGGTCGTTTCCAAACCGGCAGACCCGATCACGTACACGCGCCCTAAGATAAGGGCCTTCAGAGTTCGAATAGGGGTTTAGGGTTTGATATTCCATAATTTTAGTTTAGGGTTTAGGGTTTAGGGCTTTTTAGTAAAGAACCCCCACAATAGTAGTGGTAATTATTGATTAAGGCCTCCATGATATCTGCTGCAACGACAACTACCGCTACCACTGCCACTACGACGACGACAACCACTGCTACCACTACTCCGATAACTACGACTACGGACCCTAAACCCTGATCCCTAAACCCTTAACCTTAAACCCTAAACTCTAAACCCTAATCCCTAAACCCTAAACCCTAGACCCTCAACCCTGATCCCTAGACCCTAAACCGACACTCTCTAACCGGAGGGGCCTGCAGCAGGATTCCCCAGTGAAACATCGGGCCTGTCGTGAGGGAACCTATAGTCTCCATTGTAGTTCCTTTTTGGGGCTACCTTTTAGGATCCTTAGTATAGTATTGGTTAAACAAAAAAAAGGACTACAATGGAGACTATAGGAAGAGTCGCGCGGGCTTCGGGTGCAGTTCATGCTGGCAGTCGGGTGGATTCACGATACACAAGTGCAAGACTTGCTCTCTTCATAGTTTCAACCATTGCAAACATAGCACAGACTTATCCTATGAGATTCTTAGGCACTCTCAAACGGGGGCTCCTAAATGAACTTACCATGCCGACGCCCAGCACCTGTGCTTTCGTGAGGTGGGGATCACTGGCAAACCACACAAGCTTAAAGCGTGAGTTTAAAGACGATGAAGGAGCGTTGGATTTAGTAATGGTTTCCCCTCTTGCAGAAGCTCCGCTCATAGTAATTTAAGGAAGCCATGCTATTTACTATAGATAGAACCCCAGTCCCCAGCACGGCAACTAAAACTAGCTTCCTGACTTCCTGAACAAGAACCCAGAAAGCTCTGTTTCAAGAACCTCAGAACGCCAACTGAGGTTGAGCGACAAGGGTGAATACTCGGGGTACCCATTCTGGCAAGCATCCAAGGACAGCTCAACAGGACCTAGGTCTCGGGCCATTGTTGAGGCGCCACTGCTCCTCGAGCTCCCGATACTGGGTGAGATGCTGTTGGTACTGCTGCAAGTAGTACTTCCTGGCAGCGGTAGCTTAGGGTTTAGGGTTTAGGGTTTAAGGCTTATGGTAGTGCCAGGATTTGGAAAGCGCGATTTGCATTGGTACTACTCGAACCCTAAACCCTATGCCCCAAAGCCATCATTTAGGCCACGGGAGCTATCAAGCAGTGAAGCAGCAAAAAAGCATCGGGTAACCCTAGTACCTGAGCTACGCGTCAGAGGACCCAAAACCCTAAACCCTAAACCCTAAACCCTAAACCCTAAACCCCAAGGCCCAAAAACATTTTGGAGGTCTCAAAAGCCGGGATCAAGCTAGGTAGGTAGGACTCAGGATCCCTTATTTACGGACTCTTATTAGGGTTTAGGGTTTAGGGGTTTAGGGGTTTAGGGGTTTAGGGTTTAGGGTTTTTTTTTGAGAGCCTTTTTCTGTCTGCCCAAGTCGGTAGCCGGAGAGCCTAATTAGGCAGGCCAGTCAATGCCACCTCCGACATTAACCATCTCTCTTACTAGGGTTTAGGGTTTAGGG
>CAJNJA010052542.1:0-16132 GCA_905231915.1 Symbiodinium necroappetens
AGGAGCCCCGGGCGGCTCAAGAGACATCTCCGCCCCAGCTCTCCTGGTTTAGGGTTTGGGGTTTAGGGTTTAGGGTTTAGGGTTTGGGGTTTAGGATTTAGGGGTTTAGGGTTTGGGGGTTTAGGGTCGAGCTCCCATGTTTGAGCCTCGATGACTGCCTGATGCCTGAACGACAATGCTCTATTACACCGACAATGCAAGTGGCATAACTCCCAAAGTGTTCTAGCAAAACACTCGCCAGGTAGACTTGAACCCAGCATCAAGTCTTGACCCTTGAAAAAGAAGGGTTTGGAACACATCGCGATACTTGTCAGAAAGCTGAACTGCCTGATCTAAATGGGAGCTGCAGATCCGTTCATCAGTTGGAGGCATCCTCAAGCAAGAGTTCGCATTTACTAAGATCCAAAATTACTTCAAGTGTTTGTGGTCGCAGGAACTAGAGCGTCCCGAACTCTTGCCCACCCCAAACATTGAACCCTGAAAACCTGCACACTCAACAGAACCCTAACCCCCGAAAGCAAACCCCAACAAACCCGTGGCTTATCCCTAGAACCCAGGATGCTGCTTCCTAAATCCTACGACGTTCACCAAACAGCAATCGACAATTCCGGCTTCCTTCCGGGAGATCGTGACGGCTGAAAGCTGAGCCGCCGAATCGGCGTTTTGCCTGTGAGCGCTTAGGGTCTTAGAGCTTTTCGATTTCACGGTTTGGGGGTTTGCGGTTTCAGGGGCAGCCGGATATTGGAGTTTAGGGTTACTTGTGGGGGTTATCCAGGGTTCAGGGACTTAGAGTTCAAAATGCTTTGGCGAGAAGATGTGGTCATGCGCAGGTTAGTTCCAGGGCTGCTGTGCGTCAAGTCTACTAGGATAGGATGTGAAGACAAATCGATACGCCCGTCTAGCTAAATTCTTAAGCATTTCCCGTAAGCCCCTAAGTAGTTCCTTTTTGGGATTACCTTATAGGATTCTAAATAAAAAGGAACTACTTAGTGGCCTATGGGTTAAGCCCTGTTCTGAGGTCTTGCGACTGTGGTAACGCTTCTCTGATCAAGCCCGCTGGGATTTCTGCCAGCTCCCTGCGAGATCCGCCTTGCATGGGTTAGGGTTTGGGGTTTAGGGTTTCGGTGCCTTGTACGGGCGGCACGTAGTGCGACCCAGCTCCATAGAGCGAAGAACTGGCGAGCGGCCCTGGCGCATCTTCGAAAGCTACCGATGTGGTTGGAAGTAAGCCTAAACAGAAGTCACCAGACATTATGTATGCACATACACATCATAATGTATTCAGCTGTCTACTCTCAGTGTCATATGGATGTTCACATATAGGGATATAGATGCATGTGCAGCTGCATGTGTATACACATATATAGCATACAGCTGTTGCCTTCGACCACGAATACATACTGGGGCGGCCTTCCCTAGTCGGGATTTCCGCAACGGGGGTCCCCTGTTTGGTGTTCCTTTCAAGCTTACTGTTGACGCTTTAGGGTTTATATAGGGCCTGAAAGTTTAATGTAGGGCCCTTAATAATTAGAATAGTTTTCTTTTTTTTTTTTTTGGGGGGGGGCTACTTATTATAATAGTATAATATCCCCCAAACCCTATTCTAACTATTATGGCTCCTATATTCGGGTTGCTTAGGGCTCGAGGGTATCCGGGATCTCCTGTCTCGAAACTCTCTCTCCTGCACACCTCAGGAAACAGAATGCTAGGAGTGCACTGGAGGCTGAAGGCCAAGAACACCGCCGAATATTTTCAGGTCTCGGACTGAAAGTGAACTTTACGAATTGTGCCGTTCACACCAAACGACACATTCCGAAACCCTGAAACCGCAAACCCAGATTCCGACCCTTAGAAAAAAGCCGCCAAGAAGTTCCGAAAGTGCGGGCTTGTGGATTGAGGCGGATCTTCGGACCCATAGCAGGACATCAGGCTAGCATAAAGCAGCATCTGTATTAGATGCCTTTTCGACACTGTCAGAACATGCCAGACCCTCTGCACACTAAGCTGAAGCCCATGGTACCGGTACCCAAGCCGTCCACAACAACACTCAAAATCGAGCCCGGTTCCCAACGTGGAAGAGAGCCACTTATAATTTGTATAATATAGTATAAAGGAATATAGAATATAACATGCTCCTGGAATATTAATGAATAATAATAATGATAATAATAATAATAGTTATAATATAGCCAAGTGCAATAACAGATCGCATCTTCCATGCATTATGAAGCCAACCGCAGCCGGCCTCGGAACACAATCCTGAGCTAGCAGGATGAGGAGTTAGGGTTTGGGATGGTTTGGGTTTTGGATGCAAGGTTTGGGTCTAGCTAATAGGGTTTAGGATTTAGGGTTTAGGATTTAGGGTTTAGGGTCTAGGGTTTAGGGTTTAGTCGGATTAGATATTGACTTGGTCAAGGTTGGAATTCGCCTCAGCCTAAGGAAGACATCTCATTCTCCGCAGTTACCGGCAGTGTTCATACATGGACAGTAGAACCTATGGCCTATGCCACGAGGTTTCGGAGCTGATGACTCTGTGAACTCGGATATTTTGGAGTTCATGCTGAAGTTTCAGGCTACGACTTGGGACTAGCGCCCTCAACCTCCACGATTAGTAGTCCAAATAGCTCGAGTCAAACACCCAAGAATGTCCTGAATCCCCAAGTGCATCGCTCCAGCTGGTATTTCAAAAAACAACAGAAAAGAACCGTGAAATCGGAGATGGGCGCAGTCTTCCAGAATGCTCTTTGATATGCCCCAGACACCTTCAGTCCTCTCGTCAGCTTGAAACAACGCGGGGCATCTAGCTTAGCACTGAACAAGTAGGAACTCGAAGATCCAACAGGGGGCATCCTAAACCCTAAACCCTAAACTCCGAAGCCTACACTCCGAACACTAAACCCTACTATACCTTAACCCGCATTTGGGCGTCTTTCGAAGTCATCCCTCGCTTCTTGTTGTGTGGTTTCTGTCGGCAACGGCCACCTTTAGGGAGGCCCTCCGACTTTGAACAACCTCCGTACAAGAATCCTTGGAGAGTCTACGGTCTACAGGAATCCTTTAACGGGTCCATAAGGGTCTGAACCCCTAAACCCCAACCCTGACAGCCCCAACCCTGAAACCCTAAACGCTAAACCTTATCACCTGGTTTAGGGGCTTAGGGTCTACAAAAAAAAACCCAAAAAGTAGGTAAAATAATGGCCCACCCATAAAAAGGCTATTATTTTACATACTGTTGGGGTCCAGGTATTAGGGTTCCGACCGGTTTCTGTTTAGGATTTAGAAACGGGATCAAGGCATAGGCCGAGGAGCTGCCACGCCACGGGCCATCAAATGGCTGCCAATGGCGGAAAGCTGGCTGTGCTGAACGTGGCGAGCCAGCCTCATAGGGTTTACCCATAGGCTCCTAAGTAGTTCCTTTTTGTGGTTTATATTTAGAATCCGATAAAGGTAATCCCAAAAAGGAACTACTAAGGAGCCTATGGGTAGGGTTTAGGGCCTCATAGGGTTGATGATATAAATCCTGCATTATCCATAACAAGGTCCTTAAGGAAATGCAGGATTTAGATCATCAGCAGTGGGTTTAGGGTTCAGGGTTTAGGACTCAAAGGACTCAACCCCACGCTTCGCCTGACGTTCCTGTTCAGACGTCTACTTCTTTCACCGCAGCTGAGGTCTTTCCCGAAAATTAGGGGTACCTTATTTTGGGGTCCTGATAATAAGGATCCTACTATTTAGGGTGCTATATTAGGGTCCTAACCCCTGCGCAAACTGTGGCGACACCCACATCGCAAAATCTTTAAATTTCAATCGTAAAGCATGCGCTCCCCTCACCTCAAAACAGTGCTGCCCTATGAACCCCAAAGCAACATCGCATAACATCATAGTAAGCACACTATATAAATATACTTATATAGTAAAACATAGTAGTACATAGATTTACATAGCAAAACAGAGTTCAACCTGGAAAAAACGGAATCTGGAGCCCACCCAAAAGCTTCGGCCAAAACAAACCGAAGAGCTGCGCACGGCCACGCCATGCCGAGTAAACTGTCTGCACAAGCAGCTCCGCCCGGAGAGCAAGCACTGTCTTGACCTGTTAAGATTCAGGGCGCCCCGCCAAAACCCAAAACCCAAAACCCTAAACCCTCAACCCTGCACCCAAAACCCCTAAACGCCTGGGCTTCAAGGGTGCCGGGTTGCGGGGCTGCCAGGCCGTCGCCAGGAGTAGAGTTTCCAAGTTGCGCTTTGAGGCTTGACAAAAGAACCCTGAAGTTGCCTAGGGTTTAAGTTGCCCAAGGTTTAGGGTATAGAGTTTAGGGTTTAGAGTTTAGGGTTTAGGAAGAATCTCCAGATTCCTGTCAAACATCATAAGCTCCCGAGAGAAGTTGAGCCCAGAGCCCTGACACCTTAGCCCGTCTACAGCCCTTCTCCTGCTACATACCTGCAGGGTATCAGCAGGATGTTGCAGGGTGCCATACGTTTGCTTGGAAAGCTTTTGCTCAAAATCGGGGTGCCGTGGGAGTTTAGGGTTTAGGAGTTTAGGGGTTTAGGGGTTGAGGGTCTATGTAGGTAGCTCTCTAAATTTAGGGGGTTCTGCGCGAAGGTTTTGGAGTTGGAGGCGCCTGGCGCACCGCTCGGACGCGGCGCCGGGCTCGTCGCAGCATGAAGAGCCGGCAAAGGTGGGGTGGCTGCCAGGTCTGCACCTTCTCCTTGGAGCCGGAGAGCCTCAAAATTGTAGGGATTGGGGGCTTAGGGCTTTAGGGATTTAGGGTTTAGGGTTTAGGGGTTTAGGGTTTAGGAGTCAGGGGTGGGGGTTTCCAGGTTCAGCAAAAACGATGACGAAGACAGCAAGGAGCCTGAGTTTCGTCAATTCGATAGCTGCTGCTTGAGGGTGAGGGCTTCCCAGACACGTACGTTCGAGTGGATTCCCTGACAACTGATGGTGGCTTCATACCGTAGAACCTACGTAGTTACCGTAGTTGTAGCTATGTGCACAGCCTTTGCTCCCACTCCGACAGTCCTGGCCATCGAATTGTATTGAACCCTAAACCCCAAACCCTAAAGGGTTTACAGAATGCTCGGATTCAGGGCCCATAATGTAGGGGCCTTGATAAATGGAACAGGGTCTTGGGCACTTATACTAAAGGAACCCTCAGGAATAATATTGGGAATTACTGCTGATAATCTAAATCCTGCATGACCTTGAGGACCCTAAACAATGGGAACTATGGTACATTCCTTATTATGGGTAATGCAGGATTTATATCATCAACCGTATGTAGGCTTCTACAATAGTGGTTTCAGGCTCGGCTTGGAGCTTAAGAAACTGAAGCTTGAGGTGTTATGGCTTCAGGTTTCCAAGGGTCATAGGGTTTAGGGGTTAGGGTTTAGTATAGGGGCTTGAGGGTTGAGGGTTCAGGCTAAGGGGTTTAGGGTTTAGGGGTTTGAGGTTTTAGGGTTCAGGCTAAGGGGTTTAGGGTTTAGGAGTAGTTGTAAACAAACTTGCAAGCAGGGCAGGGTGACTGAAGCTGCATTAAGACTTCAACTATAGGCACTCATTACCACGATGAGAACGACCAGTGAACCTGCAAGGGATATCAAACCAGAACTAGATCGTCTTAAACTTCTTCGGTGTCATGATATTCAAGAGCACTCCAAAGAAGTGATGGAGTAATGCTCCAAGGAACAGTAGGTGCGCAACCGTCCTTGCTCGCTGGCACGGCTCGTCCGTGGCCTCGAGGGTGTGGGGTTTTGGCGGCCCGACGATGAGGTGTGCCAGCTCCCTTGCCGCGGCGTCCTCGCAGAAGCTGTGCCGTCAGAATTTGCATCACTTCTCCTTAACCTGGACCCCGTGAATTCCTAAAACCACATAACCATGCAACCCTGTACCCTAAACCCTCAACCCCTCAACCCCACACAACCTCATAACTTATAACCCAGCTCTAAATCCTGCAGCCGAACATTCCGAAAACTCGCAACCGTCCCTAAACCCTATGAAAGCCCTAGGTTTAGGGTTTAGGGTAACCCTTAAACCCTAAACCCTTAAACCCTTAAACCCTTAGACTCTAAAACCTCTAAACCCTTGAACCCCTAAACCCTCAAGACCCTAGACCGGCCTGGCAGAGCTCGTCGAAGGCTTCGAGATCTTCTTCGCGACAATCCGGGGCAGAGCTTGGCTGTTCCAGGGGTGCTTCGGGGTAAAGATAATGTAGGGGTTTAGGGATTTAGGGTTTATAGGGCTTAGGGTTAACATAATGTAGGGGCCTTAATTAATAATTAGACTAGGACACTGGGGGGTTCCTTATCATACTTATGGTATCCTATGCCCCCCGGGGCCCTATTCTAATTATTAAGGCCCCTATTTTTCGGTTCAAACCCATGGCTTTTTGAGGTTTGGGGTTTATTGTATCGAGCTTTAGGGCCTAGGGATTTAGGGTTTAAAGTTTAGGGTTGAGGGGCGGTAACAAAATACAGGTACGGTTTTAGAGAGCCTTTATTATGATCCCCGCGATTGTGCATGTATATGTTGCCTTAAACAAGCAGTATAGGGTTTAGGCTGTTGCATCTCTGCACCACTGAAGGGCCAAATCTTTATGTCCGGCTGCAGGCAAACATAGTCGAATTGTTTGGGTGGTATATCACAATCTAAGTATATCGGGAATATAGGAGACAATAACGTAAGGTTATTAATTTGTCAGGTCGCGATGTTCCTGGGAGTCTTGGTTGCTCAAGTTGGGAGAACGCAGGTGGTTGAAGTGTAGTCTGCAAGTAAGGCAGACAGAGCCCGCCATACTTCAGATAGAAAAACCACAGTTTCAATCCAGAAATCCATTGCAGCTCACACGGTGAACCACCAGGTCCGTGTTCCTAACAGCAACCTTTTTAGCAGTATTGGTCCAAGGACTTGTGGCCACAAAACAAGCGGATATCTCGCAACTTCATGCTTCTGCAGATGCATGTACGTACTGCAGCCATTCGAACAGAGTTTTGGGGTATACCATACTTAAAAATTTTAAAAAGGAATCCCAAAAATAGTATAGGTAATTATGAAGGCCCCTATCTTAAACCTAAACCCTGAGGGCAGCAAAGGGAGTTTGGGGGCTTGAGGGTTCAGGGGTCTGAGGGTTGAGGGATTAGGGTTTAGGGGTCTGAGGGTTGAGGGGTTTGAGAGTTTAGGGGTTTGAGGGTTTATAGAGCCAAGGAACAGGCCAGTGGCTCTCAATGGACTGGCCACAGGAGGTGTCTGAACTTGCTTCCTTGTCGCGTCATGGGTGCAGGGCTCTTTCGGAGCGCCAAAATACTATAATAGTAGGGTCTTAGGTCCCAAATACTGTAATAGTAGGGTTCTAGGTCCCAAGTACTGTAATGGTAGGGTTTTAAGTCCCAAATACCATACTCCGAAATGCTTTTCGGAACCCAAAGCCCTACCATTTGGGAACTGGTGGAGGCGTCCTGGCGGGGGGGTGGAGGGGAAGTGCTTCAATTGTTGAGCAGCTTCGACAGAGACTTGTGAGCCAGAGTTTATTCCGGTGCTAGGGCTATGTAGAGTAGCCAAGGTACTTGATTATCCCCTTTCTACAGGTACAGTGGTTCCTCTAGGCACATATCTGTCGCCCACCCGTACCAAAGACGACGCCCTTCGCCCTTCAGTTCGGGTCTTGCTTGCAGGGTTAGAACTCCGGGATTCCGTGGCTCACGGTTTTCAAAGGGCCCGTGCAGAAGAGAACATCGTTTGGGTGAATTGGTGACAAAACAACTCCAGAGTTTCAATGCGTGCGTGATATCACGGACACATACCTGCATTCTGGGACACCTTGCTGTGCGTGTCATGAAAGAAACGCCGCACACCTGACTTAGTGGACATGCTACACAAGACCATGCACCTGAAACGCTAAGCAAACGTCTAAGAGGGCAATGTAAAAACGCTGGCATCACCGTCGTCGTCATATAGTCACAGGTCATAATCATCAACAGTAGCAACGCACTGCGCCCATCATCATCACCATCATCATCATCATCATCACTATCATCATCATCATAGTTAATTATAACAGCATCGTCATCGAACAACTGTTCAGCATCATAGGAATCACCGTCCTCGTCGTCATCACACCACAGTCCTTCATTCTGTCTACCGATTCATCATGGCAGTGCTCATACTCATGATGATGATGATGATCATCATCATCGTCATCGCCATCAAGATCTTCGCAACTATTCGTCTATGTTCACATCATCATCTTTCGCATCACCATCGTCATCACCATCCTGAAGCCACGGGCCTCGTGCTGGGGCGCGGGGAAGTGGCGGCCATATCCTTCTGCCGGATTCGGCGGCCACTTTCGGGTTAGGCTAATTGGATTTGGGTTTGAGGGCAATGCTTTGTGGAGTCGGGTTGAAGCATCGGGGCTCAGTGCCTCCTTCAATGCTTAAGGTTATCTAGAAACTAGACGACTTCTTCCCGTTCTTTCAAGGATTGCTGGTAAGGGGATACTCATTTTGGAAACTTGTGGCCTCCTTCCTGTTTACGGTCGACCTTATACTAACCCTTGTTCTATGCAGTAGCCGGTAGAACAGCCTTAGACTGGTGGAACCCTAAAGCCCTAACCCTAAACCCAATACTTTCGGCCTGAGAAGGCAGCTGAAGAGCTTCCGACGGAAGCACCCATGTCACGCGTGACCTTGGGGAACACCTCAGCCAAGGAGGCCCGGAACTCCACGCGAGGGGTGCGGGGTCGAGGGCTCTGAGGTATACTTGCCAGCAATGTGAGACCCTAACTCCTGCTATTAGGGCCTGAACACTGGCTTCTGAGCCTTAAACTTTACACTGGAAGAGAGTCCTAAACCTCTAGCCTGGCGCAGGCATTCCGGGGTTTGGCCGCATGATCATGCTAAGGGTTTTGAGGGTTTAGGGTTTCTGAGGGTTTAGGGTCGAAAACCTCGACCGTCCCCATCAAAGAACCCAGCTGGCACTGGCCACAAATCGGGGTTTGGACATGGCTTGCAGCTTGCACGTCGATGTGCAGCTGGATGTCTGTATGTGAGTATGTAGGCTTAGGTATGTATGTATGTATGTATGTATGTATGTATGTATGTATATATATATATACATACATACATACATATTAGATAGAGATATCGCTACAAGGGGTCTCTTTCTGTAGGCGATCTCCGACACACGGGGCAAACACAAGCTTACTTTTGTTGCGGAGCCTTTCACTGGAAGGAGAAGTTCCCCCCGTTCAGGGTCCCAGGCAATAAGGCGAACCCGGGTTGAAACCGAAAGCCTGAAAGACAAAAGCCCTGAACCCCTTGTAGCAAGCTGATAGATCCCTTATAGAACCCTAAAAGGAAACGGACATCCACAAGCAAAGCAACAAGTGCTGCCGCCGGACTCTGCATGCAGCTGCCTGTGTTGAATGACCGTCTCATTCGCAGGCGTCACGTGCCAGGCCGGGTGTGGCATCTGGGCATTCTTTTAAGGGCTGTTTTAAGGATTCCTTTAATGGCTGCATGCCGGCGTAGGTCCTTGATGGGGACACCTTGGTGTTTGCTGGGGCAGGACTCTCGAACCCAAAACCATAATCGCTAAAACCTAAGCCAGCATCAGCCACAGCTCAACAGCCGGACTCCCTGCACCCGAACTCACCACGTAGACAGCTGAGCTCTAAGCTTCGCTTTCGGATCGTTTGTTTGGGTGCAACCTGTGTGTCACGCTTTCATTTCAATTCCTGATCAAGTTCTTGCCCCCGGGCAACCTAACCCAGCTTTCGTGCATTGACAGAAGCAAATTTCCTGAGCGACCCAACAACACCTTGCTATATTCGGTCTAGGACCTCAGGAATAGCTTACATTTTCCCGTGCTAGCAGTTCAGTTCATAGCAGAGAATCAAAGAATCCACACGGCAGTGCGCTCCAACAGGTTTCAGGCTGTGAACGAGCTTGCGGCGTCAACGGCGTTCAGTATCCTGAAAGGAGCCGGCAAGCAATCGGGCTTCCTTCATTTGCCTACGAGGAGCCAGTACGACAAACATGATTGCACATCCTCATCCGCTATATCTAAGCCCACCCCGAGGCCTGCCTCCATGAAGCCCAAAACCTGAACCCTATAAACCCTAAACACTGAACCCTGTAACCCTAAACCCCTAAACCCTAGAAGCCCTAAACCCAAAGCCCTAAACCCTAAAATCTATTAACCCTAAACCCTGAACCCTGTAACCCTAAACCCCTAAACCCTAGAAGCCCTAAACCCAAAGCCCTAAACCCTAAAATCGATTAACCCTAAACCCTAAAACCCTAAAACCCTAAAACCCTAAAACCCCAAACCCCCAAACCCCTAAACCCCCAAAGTAAACCCCAAACTCTATTAGTCCTAAACCCGGAACCCTGTAACCAACAAAACCGGAAGTGCAGACTTAGCTTAGCACATAGGAGTACTTGGCGATGCGGCGGACCAGAGTAGGCCTGACGCTTTGGGGTTCAGGGTTTAGGCTTCAGGCTTTTTTTTGGTTTAGGGTTTAGGCTTCCGTTTTTGTTGGTTTAGGGTTTGGGATTCAGGCCTTTGTTGGTTTAGGGTTTGGGATTCCGGGTTTAGGGGTTTAGGGTTTAGGGTTTGGGATTCAGGGTTTAGGGGTTTAGGCTAGGGTTTGGGGTTTAGGGTTTGGGATTCAGGGTTTAGGGGTTTAGGTTAGGGTTTAGGGCTTTGGGCCATGAGGAGCTGAAGGCTTAGAGTTGGCAGAGAAAGGACACCTAGACTCTCCATTGAAGTTCTCTTCTTTCTGGGTGACTTGATCGATCTACCCACAGGCTCCGTAGTAGTTCCTTTTTGGGGTTACCCTAGAGGATCCTTAAATCTAAACCACCAAAAGGAGCTACCTAGGAGCCTATGGGTAAACCCTAAACTTAAACCCTAAGTATGGTTGGGATCCTGTTATACAGGTCACTCGACTTGGTATAGCCACGATAGACTAGTGCTCTCTCGAGTGGCGACATATGCAGTGTCAGAAGGCGTAGAGTGAGTCTTAGAATCTACTATACCACACTCTACTCTACTCTATTTTACAAGACTGTATAGACTACTAGCTCGTGACTAGACTAGACTAGACTGGAATGGAACGGAATAGACTGGGCAAGCCCCGCCAGCACCTCCCAGGCCAAAGTTTAGGAACTCCACGTTTTTTTTTTGTAGGGCTTATAGGGTTTACGGTTTAGGGTTTAGGGCTCATGGCCTCAAGCTCTAGGATTCAGGTGTTGCTTGCACGGGGGTCACGGTAGCTAGCCTCAGGATTCTTGAAGATTTTCGCTTCTGAGGATGCAGACGAGCGAAACTCCGACGCCGCAGAACTGATGCGAAGTGAATTGCGTCGAGTCAGGCGTTGCAGTACATGCTACATTGAGTCGCGCGGCACATACCAACATTACTATAGTCTGTATTCCTAGCCCAACGTTAAATCGCCATTTTTTCGGACGGAAATCAGCAAGCTGTCAAGATCTGTGGACGATTTGGTGGCATGGTGACGGACGCCAAGCCGGGCAATGTTGCGACCATGACGGACAATCTGCGCTAAAGCAGTCTGAAAAATCAGACTATTCAGGATATATATATATATCTCTGTGTGTGTTGGGGTGTCTTATGTATATCAGAGTCCCTTACGGCATGCTAGTAGGTAAGTATACAGTACTCAGGCCCCTACATGCGCCCAATCACAGACAAAGGATGGGTTGAATAAGACGGCAGGCCTACGTGCGCAAGACTACACAAACTTCCAGGCTGGTGCCCCGGCATTCAGTGTTTAGAGAACAGGTTTTGGGATTCCTAGACCCAATGACAATTTGCACACCGGGTTTGGGGTTTAGGGGTTTAGGGTTTAGGGTTCCCTAGTCCTGGTGTTTGGTTAATAATCTAGGAACCTTAGTTGATCTTGTGCGGGTCTTTGCCCAAGAAGCTCCCAACGGCGGAACACCCAGCGCTAAAAGCTGCAGAGAGTTGGTGTCGTGGCACGTTGGCTTATAGAGTCCACCCATTAAGAGCAGTCGTGTCTCTACCTGATCTCCGGTATCCCGTCCGGCACGAATATGAACCCTGAACCGTAAATCCTTCAACCCCCGAGCCCAAACCGTGAACTCACGATGCCGTGAACCTTGAACCTTAAACTAGAACCCTGAACCCTAAACCCGAAACCCTTAACCCGAAACCCTAAACCCTTATAAACCCTAAACCACCAACAAAGTAAAACAGTTTAGCGTTTAGTTTTCAGCTTTTGCGGCGCAGTCCGAAGGCCTAGGCAGGAGCGGCTTTGTGGGCATCACTTCCGTCGCTTGATCCCAAGCCTGAGGTCAGAATGGGGGGGGGGGGGGGGGGGGTGTAGGGTTTAGGTTTAGGGGCTTAGGAGTTTAGGGCTTAGGGGGTTTAGGGGTTCAGGGGGTTTAGGTTTAGGGGCTTAGGGGTTTAGGGCTTAGGGGGTTTAGGGGTTTAGGGGTGTAGGGGTGTAGGGTCTAAGTCTTAGCTTCCTTTCCGGACGATGATAGGCCTTGGTGACTTGAGGTTTCGAGCTTCGACAGCCGACCCGAAGGTCGGGTGCTTAGGATTTTTTAGGGTTGCGGGTTTGGGGTTTAGGGTTTAAGGTTGCGGGTTTTGGGTTTATAGGGTTTAGGGTTTTAGGGTTTTATAGGGTGTAGGGTTTAGGGTTTAGAGTTTAGGGTTTAGGGCTTTAGGGTTCTGGGGTTTAGGGTTTAGGGCCGCTTCGGGTTTAGGATTTAAAGTATAGGGGCCTTAACAATTCCTCTAAAGGGTTGAAATAGGGGACGCTACTATAGGGTTTTGGATGAATTTAGTATAGGGTCCTTAATGAGTGGAATAGGGTTTCTGGTGCATATATTGATGCAATCACCGAAAGGAATAATACTTGCGGCTGGATCTCAAACACAAAGTCTCCAAGCCCCAAGCTTCGGGTTTAGGGTTTTAGGGTTCAGGGCTTTAAGGAAATTTTAGGCTTAGGGTCTAGGGTTTAGGGGTTCAGGATTCACCATCACTACTAAACTCCGATGCATTAACAAACCAAGCTCCGGGGAACCTCAAGTTGTGCGGAATGCCGGCAGTCCGAACAGGGCAATTCTGCTGGGCATGGCCTGAGTTTTCTCCCACGCTAAGGCCAACTGCCTGCACCATATCCTAGACTCCAAGCGCCAAACCCTGACACCCCAAAACCCAAAACCCCAAAGTAGCTAAACCCCTAAACCCCTAAACCCCTAAACCCTAAATCCCTATTATTTCGGTAACTGGAGCCCTAGGGACTATCAGAGCCCTAAACCGAGTTCCCTGAGGCTCTGGCCATGAATTCAGTCTCGGCTGAGCATAGCATTTCTTGCTGCTGGAGAGCCGACTTAGGACTGCAGACAGACGGTGTCGTGTTTCAGGATGTAGGGGTTTAGGGTGTAGGGTGCAGGGAATTCAGGTTCCGAGGTCATGGGTTCAGCGATGAAGGGCTTAGGACAGTTTAGGACTCTAAACCCTAAACCCTAGGGCCCCTTCAAGACCCAAACCCTAAAACCTTGAGCGTGAGAGGAATATGGTCAGAACTTCAGTCTCTTTGACCAGATGTCGTGTAGTTCGCGAACATACATACACACAAAAACATCTCTATGCATATGTTTGTATGTATGTATGTATGTATGTATGTATGTATGTATGTATAAATGTGTATATATATATATGCATACATGATCAAAGAAACAGGACAATCTCGTGAATGCAAACATCTAGGCGAACTGCGAATCTCACAGCACAGCCCCTGGAATAAGACCAAAACCCAAGCCAACACAGGGCCTTGCAACAAGAAATCCCACTTTCAGTTCGTGTCTTGTCCTTTTTCTCCAGCTTCTTTGGCGACAGTTTGCTGGAGCTTCCACTGGGCAGCAAAAAACTGTGGCCCGGAGACACGGTCCTGGAGACATGGCGTGGAGCGATTTGGGCTGTTAAAGAGAGTCATGTAGAGAGTTCTTTCGGAATTTAGGGTTTAGGGTTTCGGGTTCTTTGGGGGGTCTCAGTTTTCACACTACAACCGTGGAAGCCACGAAGAAACCTTGAACAAACGAATTCAGATCTCAGCAAGGAGACGTTTAGTGCTCAGAGCTCTGAGAGTGTGCATGAAACGACATAAACATGCTCGAGCAAGACTAGAGCGACCTGACCCCACACCCTCGCGGTCCTTGGGCGAGAAGTCTCGCCTGGAACAAAGATATCCGACGGTGTTGTTAGGGCTGGCATGTCGAACCTACACCGAGAACTTTAAACTCCAAGCCAACATGCCAACCCTAAGCCTAAAGCGAGTGAATGTTAAAATCCTTGAAGATCAGTCGGCCACTATAATGCAGTGCATTGAAGACTCTGATATTTGTTGGAGCCGGATTGTCCACAGAGTCGGAGTCATTTCTAGCAGAACATGTCTGACCCAACAACTTCTCCAAATTGGAGCCCCGAATCAAAACGGAATCCGAGTAAGAAAGCATCTCCACTTCCGGCTGCATGGTGCTTGGTCCTACCCATCTTCCCACCGCGGTAACGGCTCTAGCATACTCACGCCATGTTGCCAAGCAGTTTTGACGGCAGAACCCGAAACTCTCATTCTGACCCGTATTGCATAAGGGCATTAATGGTTTCAACAAGGTTTGGGACCTTCTATATAATACTAAAACCTAAACCCTAAAGTTGCTTGGCGGAATGCTGCGGATTACTCGCACTAATGGCTAACGGCCGCATACAGATGGGAGTTAGGATTAGGGGGGCCCTTGGGGATGTAGGCCGACTCTCAGTAAGGCCCCACTCAAGAGAGCCATAAGTAGGGTTAAGAAGGGTCCCCTTAAGAAGTCTCCCTAATACTACCCAGGAACATAGCTAAACAAACACTGCGCATGCTTTTTAGGGCCTAGGCTTCAGGGTTTAGGGTGTAGGGTTTCAGGGTATAGGGTTTAGGGGTCAGGGCCTTGAACTTCAATTTGCCACGCACGCTGTGGCTTCAGAAGCTTATGCGACACTGCTCGAAGCATCCCCACTAAGGGCCCCGGTGCCCAAATGGTTTCTAGGTTGGTCCTAAAGTACCTATGAAGGGCCTCCCATATACCATCGGGATTACACGGACCCTGAGGCCTGAATTCCTAAAGCCCTGAGAGGACCCCGACCCTTGGGCCCCAACCCCTAAAGCCTGTATGGGAACCCTTATAGGAACCCTTGAAGGTACATGGACGCTTGGGCCCTAAACCCGAAAACCGGGGGGAATTGCTGGGCAAGCCAAGCTTCATCTCCTCGCGGAGGGTGTCCAACGGAGGCAATGGTCCTGCTTGGGTTTAGGGTTTAGGGTTTCCTCTAAATCCCTAACCCTAAGTACCTACATAGTATGAGGAACTACTGGAACGGGAAAGTATCCTCCATATAAGTACCTAGGATCCTGTGGGTAAACCCTAAACCACGGAGCTCTTTGCTTCCTATCTCCCTTGGCCCCAAGCAGACCCCCTTCATAGTAAGGTAACGCTACGCCGAGAGCCAAAAGAGCAGACATACTATTACATTGTTGATTGTTGTTGCCATTGTTACTGTTATTGTTCTTGCTACCATCATCAGCTTTCTCGTTGTTATGATTGTTAGTAAGAAAATCGAACATCGATCCCTCGAGGTCTGCACTTAGACATCCAGCAACCCCGGACCTGCTCTAGCTCTTTGGCTCCCCGCACTACAAGCCCACAGTAGAACTTACAACAACCCGAGGAAATCCTAAACCTGAAACCCTCTAAACCCTACGCCCGGCCTAAGCCGGAAAGCAGATCGGTCAAGCTGCCTCGCGCCGCCAGCTGCCTCGAATCAGCCACAAGATTCGCGCTGCAACTGTAGCCGAAAAACCCCACCTTCAAATCAGGAATTATGTCAAGAAGCCAGAATAAGGAATCCCTGAAAAGGTAGGTTCTTGGGCCACAGGTAGTGGTCGTTTAGGGTTCAGGGTTTAGGGTTTTCGAATGGGCGGAGGCCGAGAGCCTTTCAGGAACGAGCCTCCCATGAGGAGCCCCTGAGCTCCCCGACTAGGCTTAAAGGGAAACCCTTATAAACCCTAAATCCTGAACCTTAAACCCAAAACCCTGAACC
>CAJNJA010052553.1:1113-14560 GCA_905231915.1 Symbiodinium necroappetens
ACCCTACACCCTAAACCTTAAACGCTAAACCCCTAACCCCAAAACCTGAACCCTTTAGGCAGGATCGGGGGTTAGGTTTCGGGTTCAGGGGTCAGGAACATGACAGAGAGAATCTGTTCATACACAAGCGCTCGCGAAGGATAGTTAAGTCGAAAGAATGACGAATACGACAGTTGGCCGTATTACGGGGTGACCTACCGCATGTTGCCCGTACTATGCTATGATAGTAGACTACACTGTGTTGACATGTCTTTGTGTTGCTCAGGCTCGCACTTAGCTTGATTAGTGGGGATCGTCGAAATGGCTGAGAGTTTGGGTTCGAAAAAAAAGAATACCTTGCCACAGGTTACGATCTGCCATCGAGCGCCGCGGTCTGCTTGCAGTAGGCAGATGTTACACCAAGCATCCAGCGCATAGTCGCACGAATGCGCTCAAGCAACGCCTTCCAAGAAAGCGGACAGAGTGTCTTGTAAAAGAGCTGCTTCCAACATGGTTTGTGATCGAGTTCGGAAGCTTGCGCCCTAGAGGCTACAACAAGGCATTCCATGTAACGAACGACGGGGTCCGTGCATGTTTACAGAAAGCGAAACTCTTGGACCTGCCGGCATGTCATTTCCATTCAGGCTATGCCACGGATTTGTTGCTTGCACCCATGCCTCTGATCAGGAAGACACCCCGAGCTGCCAATAAAATGATTGGAGCAGAATGGCTGCCCATAGAGATCGAAGCAGCCTTTTTATTCACGAATGATGACAACCTTCAGCATTGGTACGGTGTGCAGTCGGGAGGAGGGCGTTACATGCCGATAGTTTCAGCCTCCAACTGAATTTTGAGAAGCTTCTATGGCTGGATGAAAAATGTCATCATCCCTACCTTGCACGTGAGAACGGCCTGCATTAAATGCGGTCCGGTGGCGGATGTTGCAGAAGAGATTGCCCGAAAGTATCACGGTAGAACACTGGATGCTTGGCAGGAGGTGCGGATGCCGCTCGAACGCCTCTTCTTTTTGGGCAACCTCTGGGCTGTAAGCAGGATGGCTGTAAGCAGGATGACGTCACAAATTCGCGAACTCACCTTGTATGCGCTACGTGACGGCCTTGCCCTCGCCAGTGACTTGCACAACAAAGTGCAAGATCAAACATGGAGGCCAGCCAAGCAGCCGTTTCAGGCTAGACAAGATTTCTTATTGGCAAGCCCGCTACTAGGACTACCACCTCCAAAAGCAAAGCAGCCCCGCCACCCAGAACAGAAAGGCGGAATACCAAGAGGAAGAGACCAACAACACCGCCGTCGTCGTCCTCAAGCACAAGTTCGTCGAGCACCACCCCAGAAGGCACAGGACAACCAGCCGAAGACCGAGGCAACCAAGACAGCGACGACTTGCTAAGCAGTGAGGAAGTGATCCAGGACCTGGCTTTGCTCGACATCCTCAACTACCAGCACCGGGGGGACAAGACGAAGAAGCACCACAAGAGCAAGAAGAAGCGAAAAGAAAAGTCGGACGGCGAAAAGCCCGAGACACCGGAGCACCCACCTCGACAAGGAGGAACAGCCAGAGGAGTGGACCCTCGAAGTGTGGGGGCAGCGCCTGCAGTAGGACCTTTCACGGCTAGTACCAGCTCGTCGGCGAGGGGAAGTGCAACCATGGGGGAACAAGCCCTCTACCACCAGGCGAGGGAAAAAAGACGAGAAGTGGAGGACTACGAGCAGACCCAATACCTGGGAAAGGGCGAGGTATATCGTCCAATGCCGCAGCTACGACACTGGGTACCCGGGACCACGAGGCCAGCGGAACCAAGCGAGCCACCACGGCGAGGAGCAGGGCAAAAAGGAGGCAAGCCGCCACGCGAGGGACTTGCTCAGAAGGTCATGAAGTTGGCGGCCCAAATGGACAAGCCTCAGTGAGAGCACCAGCCCTAGGAGTACAAAGTTTTGACTTGCACATACAGGCAGCTCAATTCCCTTGCGAATGTAGCCCGGAGCACAGCTCCTTTTCCGTGTACCACTCGATCCGCTTTCTTACCATGAGGCACCCGCTTGAAAAAAGCAGGAGTCGAGAATTCGCTTTTGGGGGCACTCGCTGTTGCATCCTTGAACCAAACATGAGGGGTGCCCAACCCAACACAAGAGTGGAGGGCCGTTAATTCGGGCACGTTTTTCCCCCAAAGGCTTTGAACTTGTGTAACTAGTCCTTTGCAGGGGCACACTGTGATGTAGGGATGCCACGGCATGTTGTCTGATGCTTCATGTGCACCTGCCTCCACGGGGGCATTAGTACCAAACGAACGCTCAACCCGCAAACTCCTTTGCACAGCCGAGCCCCTCCAACAAAATGATGGAGGGGGTGCGCCACGTGCGCGGGGTGTGGGGCCTGCCCACACCTCAACCCCGAAGCAAAGCAAAGCAAAGCAAAGCAAAGGAACCTTCTTCCGGTTCGGTTTCCAAGGTTCCCCTGCGGTTCGGTTCCGGTGCGGTTCGGTTCTGCGCGGTTGCGGTTCCGGTTCTGCGGTTCCGGTTCGGTTCCACGGCCTTCCTGCAAAGAGAGAGAGAGGGCTCGTCAAACTTGAGCCTAGACTTGCCTTCCTTGCGGTGGAAACTTTGCGAAAGCAGCTGGACGAGGGTTACATTGCGCACGAGCATTACTTGCAGAGAAGATCGAGTTAGAGAAGCAAGCAAAGTCTGCACAGCGTGAGCTGCAGATCAAGGAGGCTGAGCCGATCTTTGACAAGGGTTAACAGTGGTACCCGATGCCACTCGATGTCATAACCTCGGAACCGGAGCCAAGCCCCCATTTTTCAACACGAATTGCGGAGCTGGAAAAGGAGATGGTTTCCTACAAGAAGGTCGCCGGTGACATCATCGAGCAAATGGACCGGCGCATTGCTGAGCCAGAGCGGCAGATAGATGACAAGAACATTGAAGCTGCCTCCGGACCTCACCAGCCAGTCGCCATCTACACAGCCAAAGATGAGCCCTCCACAGCAACACCTAGCAGGAAGCGCTTCCTGCCAAAAAAGAACTCACCTGTGAAGAGAAAAAACACTCGACAGTTAGGTTGCAGAATCAAGTGATGAATGCCGATCAGCAAATCACCTTTTCCTGCATGTTCCAATAGGCCTGGGTTGAAGGCTGAGGATTCATGCTTGCACATCCCTCATATCCCTCGCTTTTGCTCGCCATTTCTATCATATATATACACACACACTACAGTGTCACTACAGTTAACCCTACTACTGTATCACCAGCAGCACCGCCGCCAAGATTGTCTACCTTTAATCATGGCCCGTATCATTTTTATCGCTTAGCGGCATGCTTCTTTCGAAGGCGGTGTGTGTGTCTGTGTGTGTGAGACCCCTAATCCGTCAACCCTAAACCCTCAGCCCTTAACCCCTCATTTCAAAACCCTTCAAGCAAGTGCTGATTGTTGACCTCGCGTTGGTGGTTCTGAGCTGGCGTCGCATAAAGTTTGCCTTTGAAGGAACTTTTTTGGTAACCCCAAGTATATGTTAAAAGCAGACCCTAAACAGTAATCAAAGCCCTAGAGCCACACATCCTCAATCCCAAAATGGAGCCCCAAACCCTACAGAATAGTAGGTTATGACCTCAGAAAAGCGGTATGTTTTTGGACCCACAGGTAGAGCCCTAAACCTTAGAACAAGCATTCTCACTCCTACACTCAAGCCTAAAACCCTAAACTCCAGACCAATAAATCTTCAGTTGTAAATTGAAGGCTCTAAAACCCTAAACCCTAAAACCCTGCACCTCTAAACCATCCCATTCATTCACGGTTTACAGGCTTCAGGTATTCGGGGTTCAGTTTAATCCCTGAAACCCTAAGCCCTAAACCACAACACCCTGAACCCTAAAACCCTAAACTCTAAACACTAAATCCTAAGCCTTAAACCCTAACCCCTAAACCCTGAGCCCTAAAACCCTAAACCCTAAACCTAACCCTCACCCCTCGATCCTAAATCCTAAATCCCCGAAAGCGGAGAGGAAGATGGCGATGAAGAACCTCAAGTGGAAGTGGAACTTATAACAACTTGGCGAGGGTTGCATGCAGAGGTGCAGAACATTGAACCGGGGGACTACGTACCGTTCTACAGAAAGTACGACACTGTGTCCACCCGCAAGCTGATCATAAAACCGGGCAGCAGTTCAGAGGACAAAAACTTGTGGTCAGCTCTACCTGGACGTCTGTTGGAGCACCTCAGCTTCGCCAAGGCATATCGGGGACGCATCGGAGAGGTCTTCTACATCTACTACTACCCCGACATGGAGGGCATCAACTTGCCAGCATTATCTGGCATGCTTAAGGCCGGATAAGTTTTTCGAGCTCTTCGTAGTTGCTCTTCCTGCTCAATGTTGTCCGACTAGGCTTTTGACTGTCACAAATTTCGTCCATTGAGAGCTCAAAATGAAGGGCCCGGCAGAATCTGGATGGGCTTAAATAAATCCAACTCTGAAGCCTGGAGGCTAATTTGAAAACAAGGTGTGAAGCCTGATAAAGAATAAATTTGATGGCTTGTCGGCTTTTGCTTCTGGTTTGATTACTTGACACGTACAAATGAATCAAAAGTTTGCAAACCCCCGGGGCCTAGTGCGCGGTGTGGCTGAGGGTTGGGCTAGGAAGCGTGTGGACCCCAGGGGCGGCACTAAGAGCCTTGGCTCGACGAGCACCCCTCTTCCTCCCTCAATGCGCGCTTGGGTGACAGTGCCTGCTTTATGCCTGGTCCTGCTGGCGCTTCTCCAGCTCATTTAGGCTCGAGAGTTATGGAGCCGATTCACGGTCTTTGGTGGAGCCCCCAGCTGCGTCCTTTTCCGCGTGGAGCCATTCATTCCATCACTCCACTGCATAAGTCCTCGTCACCAGCGACTTTGGACATATGATCCGGCACAGATTGAGCCAAAAGTCGCAGCCATTACAAGACTTATCATTGAGGATGCAGGAAGGCTGCTCAATGAAGCTGTGGCCCTGTCCTGGGTAAGTGCAGGCTTGCACACCTGCATCATCAAGGACTTGGTAGCTGCACTGGCAGTCTATCAAAGCGGCGGACTTTTCATAGACCTCGACTATCTCTTTGTGGGACGAGCGCCTACCCTGGTGCACGGACTAGCGATCGGATCAGAGCCTGTCAAAATGTTTCCGCCGCATCGCGTTCCGAGTCGCATGCTTGAGGTCCGGGGGGTAGGGGTCCAAATCAACATCGGTCTTTTCGCAGCCACGTGACGTCATGATCTCATCGGCCAATGGGCCACAGCGATGTATCGTTTCTGGGCAAGCCAGTTCCTCAGATATCTTAAAAGATCAGATTCCATGCACGTCTCACGAGAAAACACCCGTTTGTGGATGCGGAACACACACTGCCTGCATGGCATCTTGGTGGGCTTCGGTAGGGTATCTGCTATTCTACCAGTACACACCACTTGTCCCTGGCCACGCTGGATGTTGCGATTGTTGGAGCACGGTGCCTCCTCATTTGGCTACACTATCCCAAGTCTGCCACTTCCCCGGCAGGAGTGCGCATTTATCAATGTTTGGGAGTCAGCGCAACCTTGCCTCAGCGCCTTCGCCGACATGCTCGTAGATGGCTCCCCACAAACTGGACCCGTGTGAAGGAGGCTTTCAACAGCTTCAGGGCTGCATGTGCTCCGATGGGTCTTGCCCGAAGTGGCTCTCCGCTGCGAGCTCCTGGGAGTAGTGGAGGGCATGGCCAAGGGGTCTGCGGAGCTTGCGGAGGCATTAGCGGATTTGCGTGGTCAGCCGGACGCAAAAGACCGTCCTGCTCGCTTGCTTCTTTGCCTGCCCTCGTTGCCTGTCACGGTACCTGCTCTGTCCAGTCCATGCTGCTTTCTCCTTTCCCCCGCCAGCATTTTGTCTCACAATGACTCGCATAGCCTCGCTAGGTTTGTGGCGATGTCCTGCGCCCGAGGTACGGCCGCGTCCGTGGCCGTTCTCATCTCATCTTTCTGCCCTTTGTCTGCTTGTCCTCTTCTCCTCTTTGTTCTCTTTCGGCTCTCTCCTTCCTGGTCTCTCCCTCCCCGGCTCCCTCTCTTGTCGTCTCTCGTTCTCTCTTCTGTCTTCCTCTTTCCGTCTGCGGTTTGATCCTTAAGCCACTTGGCCGGAGGTGATATCGCTTTTCTCGGCCGGACTTCTGTCCTGGTCACCCTTCACTCACTCATTCACTCACCCTAAACCCTAAACCCTAAACCGCAAAAAACAAAGACCCAAGCCCTAATCTCTAAATCAGGGAGACAAAGGGCCGCTAAACAAAAAAACAACAACCCTAAGCCCTACACACTAAACCAACAGACTCAAAACCCGAAACCCTAATGTTCAAAAAACTCTCATGTTCAGGGGAGTTCTAGAGCCTACAATGCCGTCGATTTTGTCGCATTTTCAAGGCTTCGGCTTTGGCGTCGCCCGCACCGCCACGCAGATAGGTTGGGTTAAGGGTTCTTCGGGTTTAGGGCTTAGGGCTTAGGGCTTCGGGTTTGGGTTTCGTATCTCAGGCTTTTGGGCCGTTTTAGGGTTTAGGGTTTAAGGTTGACGTATGTTGACATATTGCGTCTGCAACGCCCCAAAACCTTTGCAATACCGCTCTAACACCAACCCTAAACCCTAAACCCACAAGCCTGTACTGCCTTGACCCTCAACCCTAAACAGAAAAAACCCAAGCCCTAAACCCTGAGCCCCTCAACCCTAAACACAAAACACCAAAACCCTAAACCCTGAACCCTAGATCCTAAACCCTAAACCCTTCCGCCCGCAGACAGCCTTAAGCCCTCAACCCCAAACCGAGCCTCTTGGATCTAAGGTTCGCGGTTAGACGTATGGGCTCTTAATATATTATGGGGCCTTTCATAAGGCCAGGCTTATGGGCCCTCTTCCCCTGGCCCTGGGGGCGTTTCACGTACTATAGGGTTTAGGGTCGAGGGTGGCCTTAAGAATTACCTACACTAGTTTGGGGGTTCCTTTTTTTCATTACAGTATCATCTACCCCAAAACCCTGTTCTAATTATTTCGGTCCCTCATATAGACCCTCAGGCTTTTTTCTGGGGCGTCTAGGAACTCATCAGGGTACATATAGGGTATCTAGTATGTATGTGTTCCTTTCAGGGTTAAGGGCCCACAACCCACAGACTCCAAAACCTTTAATATACCGTGACCTTATACCCGGAACCTCAATCCCCAAACCCTAAACCCTCAGCCGTAATAGGATTCCCAGTCCAGTTTACGGTACATTCCCTAATGGAGGGTTTTTGGAGTCTCTGGGAATAAGGGCCCATGGCTTCAACCCTAAGCCTTAGGCCCCTCAAGCCTGAACCCTAAACTCCTGAACCCCCAAAGCCAAACAACCCCTAAACCCCTAAACCCGAAACCCTAAACCGTCCCGTAGATGGGAAGTTTGCCAACTCTTAGGTTGGGAGCGTTTGACTTCTTGAGGTTCCCAAGGCTTGTGTTTTTTTTCCGGTTTAGGGTTTATGGAATTACGGTTTCAGGGCTTAGGTTTTAGGGTTTAGGGTTTAGGTTTTAAGGTTTTGGGGTTTAGAGTTTTTGAGCAAGTCGTAGGTGAGAGCTTTGCAAGATGAGGGGTCGATATGTGATCTCTATATAGCAGTCTGAAACATTCGTATATAGTATTCGTTCTCAGGGTTCCGAAACATAAACAAACTATAAGCCACCCCCCAAACCCTATTCTAACCATTAACGCTCCTGCACTATGGGCGTGTAGATTTTCGTCGTAATATTGCCATTCAGGGATCAGTTGTCGTGCAGCACTCCATCAACGCCCTCAAAACCCCACCCTCAAGACCCTAAACGGCAGGCTTGCTTAAACCCTAAACCCCAAACCCTAAACCCTAAACCCTGACTGGCATTTACTATGCGGCACGGCCCAGCTCTTCGCAGAATGCTGCAAAGCCAATGCTTCCCTCAGCCCACAACGCCAAACCCAGGGACTAATTAAAGGGTTTAGGGCTCAGGGCCGTTTTGGGTTTAGGGGATAGGGTTTAAGGTTTAGGGTTCAGGGCTTAGGGCCGTTTTGGATTTATTGGGTTTAAGGTTAAGGTTTAGTTTAGGGATTAGGACCGTTTTGGGTTTAGGGGATCGGGTTTACGGTTTAGTGTTCAGGCAGCCCTAAACGTAAGCCTTGAGCCCTGCAGTCCAAAGCCCCCTAACGAGGGTTTAGGGTTTAGGGTTTCAGGTTTCAGGTTTAGGGTTTAGGGTTCAGGGTTTAGGGTTTAGGTTATAGCCCCTTGGATTAGGGTCCTGGGGCCTTAAGTCCTGTTCCTAGGGCTTCGGTTTTTTGGTTTAGGGTTTAGGGCCTTTCGGGCTTCGGGCTTTGAGCTTCGAGTGGAGGCTTTCGGGGTTGTTTTCCTGACAGGCTTTGGGACGGCCACGACAGTCCTCCGAACATTGCGGCTGACACCCGTGGAGCAGGCACGGGAGTGTAGCGGTGTTTTATGGTGCTATGCAGCTGTTTCGATCATTCTGTGTTCTTGCTGTGGCTTTTTCTTTGCCTTGCTGGTAAGAAGCTTGCTACAACCACTTTGTACGTTTTGACTAGTGCTTCTTCGTGCTGTTGGCCTTGTTTCGTTCTACATTACAAAGTGCTTGTCGTGGTGTTAATTGCCGTGCTACGGGTCGTTGCTGCTCTGTCTGCTGTTGCTGGCGATAGTGGTGGTGGTTGTAGTGTTTGTGGTGGTGATGGTGGTGGTGGTGGTGGTGGTGGTGGTTCTGGCGGTGGCGGTGGTGGTGGGATTTGCACTCAAGCGTTGATGTTTCGTGGTTTTAAAGTATGATGATGATGATGATTATGATGATCATGACTGCCATCGCAGTCTTCAGCACCATTGCAATCGCCATGACTGTGGTTGGTATCCTTATCAGCATCAGCATCATCATAAAGAAACCCCAAACCCAGAGACTCCAGAACCCTTTAATCAAGGAATATACCATGAATCATATCAAGGTTCCTATTCTAGTTTCAGTATGTTCCTGAAATAAGAGGTCCGGGAGTCTCTGGGAACTTTAACAGACGTGAGCGGATTGGTAGCAGATAGAAGGGTCCGACATCCAAGACCCAGCTTTAGGTCTGAAAAATAAGTCGCTTCGTAAGAAGACGAAGACCCCACAGAATCTCTTATAGTCCTTATAACATTATATTGCGAAAAGCCCTGAACGGATTAGCAGATGCAGGCAGAATGATCCTAAATCCTAAGCCCGAGTATAGAGGTCTGTGTATTCAGAAGTCCCCGTATAGTCCCTTTATCATTGCTACGATGAGGCTCGTTAGTCCTAAACCCCTAAACCAAAGTTTAGGCGTGTAGGGGTATAGGGGTTTAGGTTTTAGGGATCCCCAACCACAACCCTAAACCCTAAACCTCAAACCTCTCAACTCCCACGCACAAACAACCCAGAGAGCTCAATACCCTTTAATTAGGCAATACACTTTTAAAACCAGAATATTAAGGTCACTGCAATTTCGGTCTATTGCATAATCAAGGGGCTAGGGGGCCCTCTCCTCAATTCCTAAGCCCCACATCCCAAAACGCCTCCAACTCCCAAAATCTACATTCTGCACCCTAAGCCTAAACCCTAAACCTAAACCCTAAGCTCTAAACCCTAAACCCTAAACCCTTCTAACTCCTAAGCACAGAGAAGGTCGTCGAGATGGCGCACACTGCGACCCGCTTCGGCCAGGACTGCTTCGCTTTTGGGGGTTCAGGGGTTTAGGGGGTTTAGGGTTTAGGGTTTAGGGGTTTCGGGGGGTTTAGGGTTTAGGATTTTTGGGGGTTCAGGGTTTAGGGTTTAGGGTTTCTGGTTTATTGTCGTTGTTTGGCTTTGAAAGGTTGTTTAGTTGCAACGTTGCGGCGAACGCCGACGAAGTATAGCTGCATGACAGAGCGGCTTGAAGTCGGATATGACAGCAATTTTGAGCGGCCGGTCGTCGAACGGGCAGCCTCGACTGTACATATTGCTGCCCGGCCCCGGCGTGTGTGACACAGTCCACAGCAGGAGACACTCACAAGATCCACCACCAGCGCAGTCCCACGGAATGGCATATATGCGAGAAATGCTTACGCAGCCATACTTTTAACCACAGGCTGCGGCTAGACGGAAGAAGGCCGGTGTGGCAGAGCAACATATAGAGTTCTTTAGGACAGTCACGAGATTCTTCTTTGTTGCAGAGTTCTATAAGGTGCAACAGAGGAATGTAGGGGTAACTTTAGGGGTCTTAGCGATTAGTATAGGGTTTGGGCGACATATCATATGATGGCTGAGAAGGAGATCATGTTGATTCCAATAGTCAGACCATTTAGGCTGTGGCGATATTGGTCTTTAGGGCTCTGGGGTTTTGGGGCTTCGGCGTTTTGCGCCTGTGGTCTCGATTTTAGGGTTCAGGGCTTTGGATTTGCTTGGGTTCTTGCTGGCTTCACCTTCATAGCTTGCTTTCAGCAGGAGTTCCAGTTGGCTGCCCCGAGCCTAAGCCCTAAAACCTAAACCCCAAGAGCTTTCTGACTTTCTATGTCTAACCCAGAGCATGACAAGCTCTGAGGCCTCACATACCAAAAGCCTCAACCCTAAACCACAAAAGCAATGTCTGTAGGGTATAGGGTTTCTGGGTCCTTGTTGGATACAAATTTACACTTTTTTTGATAATAAAACCCAATAAGGATTAAAAGTTAATATCTTTAATATGGCCCCAGCAGGGAACCAGGTTTTGTGTTTAGGGTTTCTTCAGGGTATTGTAGATCCTACTTACACCAACCTACCAACCCTCTCGATTCCTGCTGACACCGAGCTCAGTCGCCTCAGACGTGGGTCGGAAGAGCAATTCTTTAGGGCCGTAGGGTTCCTTCATCTACCTAAGACGGTTTAGGGTTTGGGGTTTAGGGTTTAGGGTTTAGGGTTGAGGGTTTAGGTGTAGGGTTTGGGGTTTAGGGTTTAGGTTTAGGGTTTAGGTGTAGGGTTTGGGTTTAGGGTTTAGGTTTAGGATTTAGGGCTTAGGGTTTAGGGTTTAGTGACCTACATCAGCAATTATATTTATCCCCCCCGCCCTAGTCTAATGATCAGGATCTTCTAGTACGTCCTAAAGTCCGATATCCCTCAAGCGTCTGCCGCCGCCGAATACCCTAAACCCCAAACCCGAAACCCCAAAACCTTGGATTTTCAAACCCACCACCCACCCCTAAGCCCTGCCCGCTGAACCCCTACACCCTGAGTCCTCAAATCCTGAACCCCTAAACCCCTTAAACCCCTAAACCCCTAAACCCTAAAACCCTAATCCCTACAACCGTGGCATCCTCAAAACCCTAAACCAGGACTTCGCCGAAGGCATCACCCAAACCTCTCTCGGAGTGGCAAGATTCGGACTGGAGGCCTCTGGTGCGCAGGACCGACGGGGTTGAGGGTTTAGGGAAATTTGGGGGTTTAGGGCTTTAGGGGTTTTTAGGGGGTTTAGGGTGTTAGGGGTTTAGGGGTTAGGGCTTTGGGGCTTTAGGGCTTTAGGGTTTAGGGATTTAGGGGTTTAGGGGTTCATTGGTTTAGGGTTCAGGGTTTAGAGGTTGCGCGGGTGCTCATTGCGTCCTTGATCAAGATGTCGTAGCCTGCTCCGTCGAACGAGGTGACGGTTCAGGGCTTGGGGTACTGCAAAGGATAACTTGAACGGTTCCTTGGCGGGTGGCTTAAAGGGTTCCTTAAGGGATCTGTAGATAGGGGTTTAGGGTTTAGGGTCTAGGGGTTTCAGAGGCTCGGCATCTATGTTTAACATGGGATCTTCACGATTAGAGCAGGCTTCATTTTGAAGGGTTCTTCTTAGGAAAAAAGGGAGTTTATGGGTCCTGCTGTAAGGGGTATTCTATGGGCTTCGCACGTGGCCCTCATTGGGACTACTGTTGATGAATCCTTAGCATTACCTTAAGGACCCTGAACTATGGGAATTAGGGTATAGTCCTTATTATGGGTAATGCAGGACTTTGATCATCAGCCGTAGAAATCGGCTTTCAGGTGCAATCGATTCTCATTGCAGTGGTGAAACCCGAGAGGCCCTGAGCCCTAAACCTTAAAACCCTAAAGCCCTGAACCCTGAGCCCCTGAAACCCTAAAACCCCAAACCCTGAAAGTTTAAGGCAAGGGAGTAATACGGTTGATGATATATATCCTGCATGACCCGTAATAAGGAATATACCCCTAGTTCGCATAGTTCAGGGCCCTTAAGATAATGCAGGATTTATATCACCACCAGTAGTCCCAATGAAGGCACATATAACTTTACGTCCCATGATCCTCCAAGCAAGGTTTGATGCTCTTGGGGTTTGAGGCTTTCAGTGTTTACGGTGTAACATAGGGTAAACCCTAAACCCTGAACCCTGAACCCTAAACCGTAAACCCTGAACCCTAAACCCTAAGCCGTAAACCTCAAACACTAAATCCGGAACCCTGAACCCTGAACCCTAAACCCTGCGGGTTTAAGGGGTGTAAAGGTTAGACTGGAACCCAGAGACTCCAAAACCCCTTAATTAAGGAACATATAATTTACCTTAAGTCTTATTGGGGTTCCTATTGTAATTTAAGGCATATTCCTTAAGTAAGGGATTTTGGAGTCTCTGGGAAGGTCTTGCGAGTTGAGGATTCGGGATCTTTTGGCCTAGGGTTTGGCTTTCAAGCTCGCAGGGGCCCTAAACCCTAAATCAGGGCTTACTTGGGGGTTAGAAAAAGAGTTTAGGGTTCAGGGTTTAGGGTTTAGGGTTTAGGACTGGGGATCCAAATGCTCACACCATTTGAAAACAAGGGGTTCTGCCCGGGAATTTGAAGATAAACCCCTAAACTCTAAACCCTCATCCCTAAACCCTAAACCCTAAACCCTCAACCCTATATTAGAACCCTCATCCCTAAACCCTAAACCCTAACTAAACCCTAAACCCCTAAACCCCTAAACCCCTAAACCCTAAACCCTCATCCCTATTTAAACCCTAAACCCTAAACCCTAAACCCCTAAACCCCCAAAGGTCATGACCTACTCTTTTGTCGGGCTTGGGGGCTACAGGTAGGCCTTGCGTGAAGGTCCATGGGTGGTGAAAAGTGGGGTGAATAGTTTAGGGTTTAGGGTTTCGGGTTCAGGGCTTAGGGTTTAGGGTTTGGGTCTTGGGGTTTAGAAGGTTTCGGGTTTAGGGCTTAGGGTTTAGAGGGTTCAGGGTTTAGGGCTTAGGGTTTAGAGGGTTTAGGGCTTAGGGTTTAGAGGGTTCAGGGTTTAGGGCTTAGGGTTTAGAGGGTTTAGGGTTTCGGGCTTAGGGTTTAGAGGGTTTAGGGTTTAGGGACCCTGATGCCAGTTGTCATGATAGATACCCTACTTACACCCCCGGCTAAGTGAATGACATCCCTTATGTACAGGCCTACTATTCGGGAGAAGATCCCAACCATAATCCCCTAAACCCTAAACCC
>CAJNJA010052564.1:8166-25149 GCA_905231915.1 Symbiodinium necroappetens
GGTTTAAGGTTTAGGGTTTCGGGGCCCTCAAGAACTAGAACAAGGGTTCCTTTTAGGGCTCCTTACAGTTTCTTTTAAAGGCGTCTTTAAGGTTTTATATACGGGGCGGGGCTTTGATAATCAAAAAAGAGATGTGGGGCATGATGATGGCATGGAAATAAGGAGCCGTAAGGAACAGTTAAATATAGGTATATTGGGCGCTTAAACTATTTAGGCTCATATGTTCGCTACTTAAACTATTTAGGCTCATATATTGGCTACTTAAATTATTCAGGCTCATATGTTGGGTACTTAACTACAATATTTAGGCTCATATATCGGCCTCTTTGTGCTACGTTTCGGGGGAAGTCTCAGCCTGTCAACAGCTGTGTGGAACCCCCTGGTCGAAAAAGGGAACTTTCAGAAGCCCCTTAGCGCCAAATCCTATCGAACCCAAATCCTACGTTTAGGAGTTAGGGTTCAGGGGTTTNNTCGGCGTTCAGGGTTTAGGGGTTTCGGGTTTAGGCATATAATGGCAGCACAGGCACGAGATTACGTACAGCAAAGTAGGTGCTGAATGGAAATGGGTTTAGGGATAAGGGCAGCACAAGCACGAGATCTACAGCAAAGAGGCTAGAACCACGAGCTTGGCTGGAGGAGAGGTCGACCCCTTCCTCATGCTGTACCTCATGCTCCTGCTGTTGCTGCCAGCCCTGTCGAACATGTTTGGGCGGCCGCGTCCTGGAGCGCAAGTAGGAGGACCGCGATTCCCGGGACTGGTTGGCCTCCCATCTGCGACGGGCCAACTCTCTATATGCTTGCTCCTGGGCGGGGTCTTCCCGCGCCCTTGAGGCGTGTGCTGAATGGAAATGTAGAAGAGCTTCTCACCGCTCAAGCATTTACCAAATGTGCTTCCGCTGTATCTCCTCCTGGAGGGCAATCTTTGTCATGGTTGCATCCCACGGCAATGGTCCACAAAGGAGTCAATAGCAGGTCAGGCCAAAGGCCCGGCAATGAACACACTTGTCCCAAAGCCCCATGTCGCCTATGTACTTTGGCTTACTGTTTGGGGAGGTGTTTGTGAGGCTAGACGTCAGGCTTTCGGGCTAATCGAACCTCTGCATCTTCATCATCATCATCATCATCATCAATGTCAATACTAATTACGGTTGTGTGGATGATGGTGATGAGCGATGTTTTCGAACGTTTCGCTGCTATTACCCTGACTTGTGTAACTAATTTTGTTGCTATTGTTCTTGCTACGCTACTTGATCCCTGTGCTCTACACTCACTTACAGAGGTATCCCTCTTCGAAGTCGATCCAGCAATGGTCATACTTTGCACCTGTGTTAGGGAACCGACAACTTGGACCCTAAGATTTTAGGCTTAGGGTTGAGAGTCCAGGGTCCAGCGCTGGGGTTATAACAACCTTTAGACGGAACCAGGGTGTAGTAAGGATGTACTTGGAAGCCCAGGGGACTTAGTAAGTCGGTTATAAGTAGGGTTACAATTGGGAAAACTCCATTCACGGCATTCGACTTATAACCTACTTACTTAGTCCCCTGGGCCTAAGTACCCCACAAGGACACCTGACAACACAATCGTCAACAAGCCTGAAGATCCTTCTCAACACACTAAAAGAATATGAAAGAAGAAACATTTACTTGTCGCAAACAGAAAGACTGAAACGATGCACCTGTTGAAAACCTTATATGCCGGATAACAACCGTGAACAACCTATAAAGTACCACTTGTTAACTTTCTAACACCTCTCACACAGTTTTTCGCACTAGGCCCTAAACCCAAATCCTTAATCCTAAGCCCTACAACCCGAAAGCCCGCTAGAACTGAAAACTGCGCCTGGAAGAAGACCCAAAAGCAGTGCAAGAATGAGAGCTGGTAGAAGCTCACGAACGCCTACAACAAGCACTAGAACAGGCTATGTTGGGCTTGCATCTAGAATCTAGACGTAGGGGTTTGGGTCTTCAGGGTTTGCGTAATTTAGGCTTGTAAAGAATAACGCTTCAGAGTTGTGCGGTCGTAGGCTTTGCTTCTGATGCAAAATCGTAAATAGGATCCTCCTAAGCAAAATCAGGGAACACATAGAATATCCGAAAGGCCGAATTACTTAGGATACCTGGCTTTCCGTTTAGCGGTTTAGGGCTTGGTTTTCGGGTTTTAGGGTCCTAAACCTGAAACATCCCTAAACTAAACCGTATGATTGAAATCTTCAAGCTGTGAGGGTGCTATAGAAGCCTAAAGTAATTACCAATGATACTCCTGTGGTTTCTTATCATATTTATACTATAATTATAAGGGGGCTCCAAACTCTATCTAACTATGAAGGCCCAACCCTAAACCCTCAACCCCAAACCCTACAGGTGCTCAGGGGAGGAGTTTCCGAGTTTCGGGTGTCCGGCTGGGGTAGACCGCAGATTGTCACCGTGTATAGGTTCCTTCAAAAGGGTACGACAAGGGCGCTGTAAGGGATGCAAAGAGACTTCTTCAGTTATTCGGGTTTAGGGGTAAATTTGGGTAAATTTCAAACATTCACACTGGAAAATGGAGGCCTTTAAAGGGAAGAGTGGGTAGCTACAAGGAAAGTTGCACGGGCGTCCCTGGTACGGGAGGAGATTACTCATGCCGCAACATGCACAAAACATTGCAAAACCATGACGGACGTGAGATTTCCGAGCAGGGCATATCGTTTAGGCCTACCAAAAGGACTTTCGGAGAAAACAAACAGGTTGGCATTCTAGTCGTCGTCGTGGCATTCTAGTCGTCGTCGTAGTAGTCGTCGTCGTAGTAGTAGTAATAGCAATGGTATTGCTACGAGCAATACAAACCCCTTTGGCGGATTTGTTGATCTCGAGCCGTGTTCATCTGTTGGGACAGCCACCATGGCCAGGGACATCGCTGCTGCATTGCGTAATGCACATGGCGAGACCCGAGCCCTAAACCCTAAACCCTATAAGCCCCAAATGACCTGACCTGGCACCAACCCTGAAGCCTCAACCCTCAAGGGTTTAGGGTTTAGGGTTTAGGGTTCAATCCTTTAGTTAACTTTAGTTTACTCCCCTGAGCACGCAAACCCCAAAAGTACCGACTAGCTGGGTTTAGGGCTTTGGGATGGGTTTCGGACCGTATCCAGGATAATAGCAAGCATTGTGTGAGGGAGAAGCCGTGCTTATTTGCCACTTGGCCCAGCGCAACCAAAATCATTAAACCCTTCAGCCCTAAACCCTCGGTTCGAAAGGCTGTAAATAGTACCTACTTTGGGCTACTTGGAGGCATATTGCCTTGCGAGGTTCGTCGCAGGTATGAGAGGTGGAACTTAACGAGGCCCTGAACCGTAAGGAAAAGCACCAATCAGTAATTAACTCAGGCTTCTGTGTTCCCCCGAAAGAAGAGACTGTGGCGTGTTAAGCCACAAGTTCCACCCTAGTTCTTCCTCGAATGCAAGCATTCTGGCAAGAGTAGCACGTAGCTTCAGTGTCAGAATCCTACACCCTCAAACCTAAAGTTCAACCCTTCAGCCTTAAACCCTTACTAACTCCAAAACTCCAAAACACAAGCCTTCGAAAAGCCTCTGACAACCTCTCGGGGTGCTAACAACCTCCACAACCCTAACCCAAACCCCAAAACCCCAAACCTCAAACCTTGTACTCCCTGCTCCCCCACCCTCGAAATACTGAACCCCAAACCTTAAGCCCTAGTCCGAAATCCCTATAAACCCTATAGTCCCTAAAACCTTCGCAAAACTCTTAAACCCAATCCCCATTCCCTAAACCCCAATCCCAAGCCCCTTAAAGCGAGGCGGCTTATAGTGACGGTGCTTACGACAAAAAAACCCATAATCCCTCCTAAATCAAAGTTCGGGCTGAGTGCTCTCCTGATATAGTACCACACCCGTACAAAAAGGACCCCCAACACCCCATTTTAGGGAACTACCCAATCCAAACCCTAAAAACCCCAAACCCCTAAAACACCCCATTTTTGGGAAATTCCCAATATAAACCCTAAACCCTAAGCCCTAAACCCCGCCCCATCCGCCTGGGGAACCTCGCTCCGCAGAGCTGAAAGCCGGGCTCGGAGAACTCCGCCTTTGATGGGCTTTTCATATTGGGCATAGTTCCATAAGATAGGGTGTTTTAGGGGGTTTAGGTTTAGGGTTTAAGGGTCTAAACTGGGCAGTTCCCCAAAATAGGGTGTTTTAGGGGTGGGCTTAGGGCTTATATTGGGTAGTTCCCTAAAATGGGGTGCTGGGCGTGCTTTTGTATAAGGGTGTGGTACTATATTAGGAACCAAAAATAAGGACCCCAATTTAGAGAGCTCTTTGAAATAGGGGTTTAGGGTTTAGAGGTCCTTTCGGGGTTAAGGTTGAAGGCTGCAGGTTCAAGATTTTTGGCGTCGCCGGGGGGGGGGGTGAGGTGTAGGGGCTTATGGCCTTTAAGGGTTCCTTGATATAGAGGGTTTAAGGGCTCAGGGTTTAAGGTTTTCGGGCTTTGTTGGTCTACCAGAAGATGGCTTGGAGGGTGCATTGAAATATTATATTTCAGGAACCTTATTAAGGAACCGTTGTTGTGATTATCCGGGCCCCCCGTAGTGGCTTGTTTCGGTGTTCCGGCCTCCTTCAGGAACCCTAAATCCAAAATCCTTAAAAAGTTCCGATGAGGGAATTTACGAAGTTTGGGGGAATTTAGGGATGTTTGGGGTTCAAGGGGCAGCCTGTGCTTCGAAACATGTGTTCATAGCGACTCAACAAGATTTGTCAAATGCTTCTTTGCAAAGAAAAAACATGCTTATATCGGGCTTGCGGGCTCCTTGCCGCATAGAGTTTGGGGTTCAGGGATGTTTGAAGCTTTCGGTTGGGGCCCTTGTTTCGCAAGGTTTGGAGCTTCAGGCTTTGTAAGCTTTTGGTAATGTATAGAAATATTGCCAGGCTTAAGAAATGGTCTTGTCCTTTTAAGGTGGATGGGTTCGCCATGTGTTTAGGATTTACGCCGCTCTTTTGTTAGAAGTTGGGGGTTTCGGAAAGCGGTGGGTTCTTTTCGTGTTTGGGGCTTGGGGTTTTCTTCGTTCTCTTCACAAGGCTTCTGTTGTGGTGGTCTGCCACTGAATCTCAATCGCATTTTCAACGCTATGTCCTTGCAGCGGCGCGTGGCTGGCATGGTTCCAGTTGTTTACTTTCACGTGCATTTGTGGTCCGAAACTGAAGCTTCCTGTGCAAGAACAGGAGTTTGAGGTTATACGGAGGAAATAATTTCAAACATTGGACTACCAGGCTTGGGGCTTGGGGTTTACGGCGTTTAGGTTTCAGATGTTTGGTGTATAGAGCTCAGCATGTTGGTGTACAGCAATGATCCAATCCAAATCGTACCTCTGTGGAACAAGGTGCAGCTGGAGGTGGCGAGGTCATTCTGAACCCACCCGCGCTTGTTGATGAGATGCATCCGCAACCTTAAAAATGAGAGGCGAGGGCGGTCTGGAGTTTTATGCCTTTTCGTGGATTGAGGAAACACATCATGGTGTGGACTCTGGTGTCCGGAAACATCCCTAAAGCCGCAGCCCGGCAAATCCACCCTAAACTCTAGCGCTCCTGTACGGAAAAATAAAGTTACCCCCGTTTTCTGGTTGGCACTTTACTTTGCAGCTCTGCCGGACCGCTGAAAAAAACCCACGGAATGAAGATGGGTGAATCAATGACCACTTAAACGCGACATGCTTGAACCTACTTGTCCGGCTTTGGAAAGTGAGGTTTGAGGTGTATAGGGGCTTTGCACTACGTAGGATTTACCGGCCACCGCGAAAAGAGGACTACGGACACTTGGTTCCGAAATTAACTGCTACGTAAACTGACAAAGTTGGATTGAAAGCTTCATTGCGCGGAGCAACAGCAGGTCCCAATGATAGTGCTGAAAAAATGAAAACGGAACGGAACGGCGCTGCGAGACCAAGCATGTCAGTCTGAAGTCGGTTCACCCGGCAAGCGTCGAACTCGCAATGTCATGCTATGGCTGTTCAACGTTCGACTGGCTTGCCTCATACTTGCATCCATGCTGTCATGTGCACTCTCAAATCAACTCTGGCAACGACCGGTTGTGGACGAATGCCACGACATATTTTGGTTCCACCATAGATAGGCTCTCTTGGTATGTTCGCTGGGGTGGTGCTGATTTGCCCTGCGTACAGGAGCAGCTCCCCTGTCAGCACTGCCGTTCGACGAGTTGAGTTCGCTAGCATCTGTCCCAAGCTTCATTATGAAACGAATGCTTGGCAAGAACTTAATGCCAAAGGCAACCAAAACAAGTGTGCATCCATCTGCTTCGACAAAGGGTGCCCGCAGTCTACAGGTTATACTTGCGAATGTTAGTCAGCCTGTTGGCATTGCACTGCGAGCACTAAGTGGAATAACTTAATATACATCACGTGCCTGATGCCTGCGTGTATCATCCCCGCATATACATCACGTGCCTGATGCCTGCATGTATCATCCCCGCTGGGGGGCCAAGACACATAATCAGGTTGAACCTTAAACACCTCTGAAAAATTTTCGTAAAAAAAGATCCTCTAAAGCGCAACACGGGGTAAGACACAATATCCCAAAGGCCTACCTAGATAGGGTACATAATCCGGGCCTGTACCTACAGGTACGCCTCAGATCGCAGCACTCGCCTACTACAATATGTACTTAAAGCTTTTCTTTTCGCCATACTGAATTACTCCCGATTCCATCTCCGATGCGAAATTGGGCAGAGGGTTTCGGGTCAGCGTTTGGTTTTTTGGGTCCTAAACTCTGAATTAAACCCTAGACCCTAGCACCCTAGACCCTAAACCCCTAAACCCTAAACCCTAAACTGTTTTAGTTTTTGGGGTCGGGTTTGGTTGAAGGGTTTCGGGGCTTCACGGCTCGGTGTTGGGATCATGGGGCTGGGGCTTGAGCGCGGTTCCTGTAGGATTTAGGCTTATAGGGTTTAGGCTTATAGGGTTTAGAGTTGAGGCTTTAGGGTTTGGGGTGTTAGGGTTCACGGTTTAGGATTTAGGATTGAGGCTCAGGGTTTGGGTTTAGGGTTGACGGCTTAGGGCTTGGAATGTCGGACATAAGGGTTCTTCGGTTTAGGGTTTAGGGGTTTCGGGGTTTAGGGTTTAGGGGGTTTAGGGTTAGGGCTTTAGGATTTGGAGTTCATTAAGCGTTTAAGGTTCCGTTAAAATCCTCACGGGCTCTTAAGAGGTTTATGGGCAAAGGGTCTACGATTGGGGTATGGGGGGTTTGGGGCTAAGGGCTTGAGATTTATGGTTCAGGGTTTGGGGTTTCGAGTTTAAGGTCTGTCCGATAAATTTGTCCTATTCACTGCGAACCCCTTCACTACCATGCTCAATATCCTCCACATTGACGTGAGTCAGACTGGCAGGTGCCATTGAACCCTATCTTGCAACCGAACCCACAAATCATATGACCTAAACCCCTAAACCCATAAACAAAACCCTAAACCCTAAACCCCTAAACCCTAAACCCTTAAACCCTAAACTCCTTAAACTAAACCCTAAACCCTAAAGCCTAAACCCCAAACCCTAAACCCAAACCCCTGCACCGAATGCACCGAATGCTTCCCAAAGAGGAAGCCTGCAGCGCGAAAGCCCCCAGGTCCCCCAACCTTCGTACGCCACAAACCCGACAGCAAGACCTGTACCCTGGGTTGCCCGCCCTTTTTTAGGGCTTAGGGTTTAGGGTTTAGCATTTAGGGTTTCTTATAGGGCTCAGGGCTTAGCGTTTAGGGTTTAGGGTTTTAGGGTTTGGGGCTCATTATAGCGCCAAAACATTCAGGATAAACCTAAGAAGCCGAGCAGTCACAAAGACTAGGATTCTAAGCTAGGGTGCTAACCCACAGTATTCCAAGCCCTATACACCCCAACACCCGACAGCCCTGAAGCCGTAAAGTCCTGAATCCTTCCGCTCCAAACCCATGTAAAGCTTTTGCAGAACCCTATAAACCCATGATATCATAAACTACTAAATACCGTTTAAAGCCGTTTGCACAATACCCTATAGAAACCAGAAGCCTTACGAAAACCGTAGACTAACTTAATGTAGGGGCCTTAAAAATTACCAATACAGTGCTATTTTGGAGGCTCCTTATAATGAGTATAGTACAATGGGCCCCAAAACCCTGTTCTAATCATTAAGGCCCCTGTTTTGCCTAAGCTCCTTAACCTCAATCCCACGAAGATCCTGAAGGAGCCTGAATACTCAAACATGGTTGGGGAATATCTTACACCTAAACCCCAAGCCTTTAACTATACCGGGACTACAAGGGGACAGTCTTATCATGGTTTCTTTTGGCCTCCAAGATGGAAGACGGTTTGGGGTTTAGGGGTTAATGAGCCCCTATACATAATCCAAGCCCCACAGCAAAAAACAACTGTAAAGCCCTACACTAAAACCCTAATCTCGGCAACACCCTAGTCAAATCCTCAACTCGACGGAACCCTCAACCTCAAACCCCTAAACCCTACACCCCTAAACCCTAAACCCTACAAATCACTTTGTTAGAATATTGATTGGAATTGAAATTCCTAGTATATGAAGAGATTTCCTTCCTAATTCTTATAACAACGGCATGGAAAAATATCGCTCTTTCAATGGTTCAGTCAGATCCTACCTTGTGTAAAAATTTGGTTGAAATAATATATATATATATATATATATTTCAAGTGTTAATATCCATCATCCTAGCTCGAGAAGAAGAACATATATCTTATTTATAAATCTGAAGAAAAAAGTATTAATAAAAGAAATCTTCATCGTCGGAATTCTTCAAATACTTATTTAAGGATCCAGTAATTATTAAAATTTTCAAGCAATAAAAAATCCTTTAATATTTTTAATTCATACCTTTACTTTGCTTACAATCCAATAATCGCTTAATTTATACAATCTTATTCAATATAACCGAAAAGACTGTAAACGAAAAGACCTACCATTTTTCTGGAACTACATAGATAAAACCATAATAAGCAACCCTAAAAAAGTAGGTCTTTCCGGCTTCAGGTACTGAAAGCTTCGGAAGCCTAAACCATAAACCCCTACACCCTACACTCCTAAACCCTAAACCCCTACACCCTGCACTCCTAAACCCTAAACCCCTAAACCCTGCACTCCTAAACCCTAAACCCCTAAACCCTACACTCCTAAACCCTAAACCCCTAATCCCTACACTCCTTACTAAACCCTAAACCCCTAAACCCTACACTCCTAAGCCCTAAACCCCCAAACCCTACACTCCTAAACCCTAAACCCCTAAACCCTACACTCCTAAACCCTAAACCCCTAAACCCTACACTCCTAAACCCTAAACCCCTAAGCCCTACACTCCTAAACCCTAAACCCTAAAACCTACACTCCTAAACCCTAAACCCCTAAGCCCTACAGGTACTGAAACCGTCGGAAGCCTAAACTCACCAAGCCGAGGACGTGGAGACGGCGAGGCCGCTCCGCACGGCCAGCAGGGAATGGAGGCCGATCCTTCGACTGTAAAAGTGATTTACGGCTTGGGGTTGAGGGTTTAGGGTTTAGGGTTTGGGGTTTAGGGTTTAGGGTTTAAGGTTAGGGTTTAGGGTTTAGGGTTTAGGGTTTAGGGTTTGAGGTTAGGATTTAGGGTTTGGGATTGAGGGTTTCGGGATGAGGGTTTAGGGTTTGGGGTTGAGGGTTTGGGATTGAGGGTTTAGGGTGTCGGGTTTGGGGTCAGGGTCCCTTACTCTAAACGTGATTAGGGTTTCGGGTTGAGGGGTTAGGGTTTAGGATTTGGCCTATTACTCCAAAAGTGCTTAGGGCTTTTTGAAAGGGTTCCTTTAAGGGATTCTGTAAGGGCTCCTTTACGGATCCTTTGAATGATGCTTTGAGGCATCTACACGGGTTTAGGGCTTACTGCTTTTTTTGTTGGTAGGGTTTAGGCTTTAGTCTATAAGGGATTTAAAAGGGTTTAGGGCATAGGGATGCATTGGGTTTAGGGTTTCGGGGGAGGTCCTGTCTGTTCAAAAAATCCTTCTGCGGTGGTGTCAAAGCCTCTTTGGTGGCTTAGGGTGTTAATCGGATGTTCTGGTTGTGCTTTGGGGCTCTCTAGCGGTTCGTCAACACGCTACACCGAAGAGGTAGGACTGCTGAAGGCTGCTTGGCTTCAGCATGGTAGTTTAAGGGGGTTATATTATGTTGTGCGGCTGTAAGATTCAACCCTAAACCCTCAACCCTAAATCGTTTTGCGGGGCGTGTGCAGACTGTGGGGGTGTGCCGCTACGTTTCCGGGTATATATGCGAACCAGAAAATCCAACGCCCCTGAACCTGTTGCTTTTTAAGGTTTAGGGCTTCGGGGGTTTTAGGTTTAGCTTGCTGCCTCTTGTGAGCTTTAGGGTTTCTAGGGGTTTCTAGGGGTTTCTGGGATATAAAGCTTGTTATGACCGGCATCCCCAGGCGGGCCACCCGAAGATCATTACCCTGGATACGGCCCCCATGCAGTAACAGTCTATGATAAGGGTACCAGTGAGGGTCGCATTTTTATACTATGAATATACAAATATTCATATACTATTCAATTATCCAAAACATGCCAATATCCCGAAGGAGCCCTTGATACACCCACTAGGCCCCCTAACCATATAACACCCGTGTTGAGAAACCCTACAACACCCTGCAGAAGACAACTCGAGAAAACCTTATGTCCGTATGCAAATCACTACAACCCCTCTTATGCAAACCATGCTGCACAGCCGTCTTGCTCTTAAGCTTGCGAATGTCTTCTTAAGCCACCCAAAACCCTGACCCTTAACTCCACATACGGGCTCGGTCTCTCTGCTCAGGCTTTTTCAGAACTTCACAGAAGAGAAGCCAGACTGGAGGCTCAGGGATCAGGGGGTTCTTAATGTGATCCACTAAGTTGAACCCTAAGGGTCCATGTACCTAAATAGTATATACTTTGGCCTTCAAGTAATCCCTATTTGGGTACGTTGGGGCCGAAGTACCTACTGTTTGGGTACATGGACCCTTAGGGGAAAGGTAACGAACCCCGGCCGCCACATAGCCGAGCAGCAAGGAGACATATAGAAACATGCTCTCGCCAGTGTCGTTGGTTCTTAACCACCTCGGTTTAGACTTTAGGGTTCACTGGAATCCCCGTTAACCCCATAAGCGCAAAGGTAGACCTTTCCTAATTGCCAGCTTATTTCCTAGGAGATCCCAAAATGAAGCCTGTTACCCCCCGTCCTTACTAGTCAATTGATTGGGTTGATTGTAAGGAGAAGTAGAAGTAAGGGTACTTGTGGGAGACCAAGACATGCTTTCACGATGCACTTCAGATGTACGAGAGCGCAGGGGGCTGCCGTGCCTGATCTGCTACAAGACATGACTGGCAACGGTTTTTTGCCGCTAGCCGCTAGTTACGATGTTGAGGACACCCCGGATTTGATGCCCGGAACCCTTGTGATACATGGAAACCCCAAACCCTGCACCCGAAACCCTAAACCCTTAAACCCTAAACCCTAAGCCCTTAAACCCTAAACCCCAAACCCTGAACCTTAAACCCTAGCTTTGTGCGGAAGGATCAAGCGACGACACGATGGCTCTGGGCTCAGGGTCGCATCGGGCTCGAACCGCAGGATGCATATGGGTTCCTACGGTTTTACGGTTTAGGCTTTAAGGGTTATTGCAGTGTGAAGATAATGAAATTATACAGGAGTCATAGTAACTCTAACTATTCAGACACCAATCTTACCCTTCTCCTCACCCTAGACCCTAAAGGCCTAAAGGCTAGACTGCCCTGTTCTATTTAATTATGTTGCGCTTGTTGGTGCCTTTGATGAAAGGTGGTCAGAACCTGGAGCCTTCGGGTTAGGGCTTAGGGATTCGGGTTTATAGGGCTTAGGGTTAGGGTTTAGGGCTTATAGGGTTCATAGGGCTTAGGGATTCGGGTTTAGGGTTTATAGGGTTTATAGGGCTCAGGGTTTAGGGTTTAGGGTTATAGGGTTATAGGGTTCAGGGTTTATAGGGTTTAGGGCTTGTAGGGTTTAGGGTTTAGGGCTTATAGGGTTTATAGGGTTCAGGGTTTAGGGTTTATAGGGTTTATACGGTTAGGGCTTATAGGGTGTATAGGATTTATAGGGTTTAGGGTTTATAGGGTTCAGGGCTTATATGTAGGGTTTAGGGTTAGGGTTTAGGGCTTCAAGGTTCTAGGGTTTTTGGTTAACCGCAGAAGACGAGCCTCCGCAAGGCAGTTGAAAGATCTGCTCACAGCTGAAGCCCTCAAACCTCAAACCGCTAGCCTTGTGCACATGGGGTAGCTCTCTAACTTAGGGTTCATTTTTAAACTTAGGTCTCCAATATAGTACGACACCCTTATAAAAAGGACCCCAAAAAGGACCCTAATTTAGAAAAATTCCCGCATCGCAAGCTCACTCCGAGCAGCCGGAGCCCTCTCGCAGCCCGTCGTCTTGAGAAGAGGCTGCAGATGCTTCTACAAAGGCCCCTGCAGTAGTCCATACCTTCCAGACAGGGCTCAGGGTTTAGGGTTTTGGGGCGGGGCTTGGGGTTTTGGAGAGTAACCAAACCCTACACCCCAAACCCCTAATCACCCAATCCACGAAACGTCTAAACCCTAAACCCCTGAACCCTAAACCCTAGGGTTTAATGTTTAGGGGTTTAGGGGTCTAGCGTTTCAGGTTTAGGGGTTTATGGCGTCGAAGTTCGCATCACGATTATAGTTGTGACATGTCTAAAATATCACCACAAGGCAGGAATACCAGGCGCGATGCACAGCCACGACTCACAAGCCTAGAGTCAAGTAGAACTGTGTCGCCTGAACCAATGCCTGAGACGGACACAGTAAACATTCATCGCCAAGGAGACTTAAAGCACCCGGTAACTGAATCTACTGAATCCTGACGGAAAGCCTGATAGAACACTTATACAAGCCTTATGGCGAATCTTATAGCAGTCCTTGTAATAACCCTTAAAGAACCCGTATAGAATCCATCTAGTAACCCTTATTGTAAGGCCGTTGCAGAACCCTGTTAGACTAGTTAGAGCCCTTGCCGAGACTTGTAAGAAAGGACTCAGTCCTAGTAAGGTTCAAAATAGCTTCCTTCCTCCACATCACAGTTTTAAGCAGGAACACGCTTGAAACATTGGCGCTGTGAATCCCGAGTACTCTACGATCAATGCACTTGGGCTTAGCGCATCTTCGCGCCGTAAAACAGTGTTTTTTCTTGAGGTGGCTGTACCCTAAACCCTAAACCCTAAGCCCTAAGCCCTAAACCCAAAACCCCAAAACCCCAAACAAGAGCTGATGGCTTTTCTGGGTGCCGGGCCTATCGGCACGCGGTGCGAAGGAGGGACCTTCATGATAAAGTTGTGGTCGGTCCAATCGGTCTCCTCGCGGGTTTAAGGCTTTAGGGTTTAGGGTTTATGGGTTTAGGGCTTGGGGGTTAAGGGTTTAGGCGTTTAGGGTTTAGGGGTTTAAGGTTTTAGGGTTTTAGGGTTTCGGGGTTTAGGGTTTAGGGGTTTAGGGACAAAGCCTTGGGGCCGCGGATACTGATGGAGGTGAATTCAGGGGCTAGCACAGGGGTTGTATGTGGGTTCAAGAGGGTTACTATACTATAAGGGCCACAATAAGCTTACTTTAAGGGCCACTATAAGGCACTATAAGGGTGCTGTAAAGTAAAATTACACGTTTTGGGGGCTGCATAAAGGTTCTAGGGGTTGTAGCGCGGGTTCAGGGTCTAGCGTATTGTTTTGGTGTCGAAACTGAAGTCAAGCTACAAGCCTCAGGGATTTCTCCTTAAAGAACGTTTGACTCTGAGGAAATTAGTGGTTTAGGGGCTTGGGGTTCTGAAGGATACGGCTTTAGGGTTCGACAAGGGTTAAAGTCCCTAAACCCTAAACCCTAAACCATTAAAGGGTTCAAGGCTAAGAACTTGAAGGGGTTTCAAGGTCGTTGCAAGTCCGAGCTCGCTGAAGCTGCACTTCCGGCGCAAAGAAGCGGAGCGCGTCCCACATCGACTGCACAAGCTCTTGGCGACCTTGTCCCCTAAACCCTAAACCAAGCAGGAATCCGACTTCGAACCAGCGGCCCGCCTTTTCGGGGCAGAAGTCGTATCCGGCGTAGAATTCCGGCAGAAACAGCTTCATGGCAATTTGCAGAAGGTCGTTGCCGATTTGCGGCCAGCCATTGCTGGGAGTGCCGCCTTTTGGGGCTCAGCTAAAAGTAGATCAACCGAGGGCTTAGAATTTAGAGTTCAGATAAACCCTGGAACGCCAATTCCTGGTTTAGGGGTGTAGGGTTTAGGGTTTATCCTGACCCCTAAACTGTGTCATGAATCCGAAACCGTAAACAAACTAAACCGTAACCGCTCCCCAAAACACCAAACCCTTACAGATCCCTTAAAGGCATTGAAAGGAGCCCCAAAATCCCTAAACAAAACCCTAAAACTCCAAACCCGAAAAAACTCTCAACCCCCCCCAGAAAAAGCCCTACACCCGGGGAATGACGAGCAAGTCCTGCAAGTAAAGCAGGTCGCGGCGCCAGGCGAAGACCTTGCTTGGTCTAGGGTTTAGGGTCTCGGGCTTGGGGTTTAGGGTTTAGGGTTTTGTTTTAAAGTGCACTGGTTAGGGTTTAGGGTTTAGGGTCTCGGGTTTAGGGTCTAGGGTTTAGGGCAGGGCTTCTACGCAGGATCCTTTTACGGGCTCCTTGTGAAGAGCTCCTTCAAGGCGGTTTGGGGTTCAAAGTAAACACCAAAATTAGGGTTTAGGGGTTTAGGGTTTAGGCTTTAGGGACCAAAAAGCTGGAAACCGGATTAAGGACAAGTAGTGCTGGGGTACCCTATACATTACACTTCAGGATTTTGGCTGTTGGGTTTTCAACTTTTGGGCTTCTACTGTAGGGCTTTTAGGGTTTAGGGTTTCAAGGGAACAACAAGGATCATAGAATGGTTGGGGTCTTACACGGGTTTAGCAGGGATTTATATGAAGATGCTATTCACCAATTCTTCATACCTCCATACTTCGCAGCCATCTTCCATGATCTCCTGAAACGCAAATTAATAGCCTGAAAACCGCGGCACTACAAAAAGCGAAAACATTGCCAGGGCACCATCAGCGACAGCCAAAAAACCTGGTTGGCCGGTGGAGCATTCGGCTTCCAGTTCGGCTAAGAGTGGGGAGCATGCCATCTCTGTTTAGGGTGATGATGATGATCATCATGATGATGATGTTTTCCCAATGCTGCAGACAGTGGGGTGATTATGCCAGTCTGGTTGCTGCTGGTCACAATGGCGATAGTCATGCTAATTACCGCGATGAACATCATAATGTAACAATGCTGACGAAGGCGAAAGAGTAGCAAAGAAGGCAGGTCCCCTGATCGTAACGAGGACACAGGTAACCAACTGATCAAACCAAGGGAGCTCCATGGAACTACCTTGCAGAGTAAAGGTACCCCAACCTCTAAATAAACCCGAGACCATGTAATGCAAATCTGCACCGTAAGCCCTAAACCCAAGCCATCACGGCCAACGGTCGGCCCTGCCTTTTCAACTCTGGTCTCTTGAACTCCCCTTCACCTAGTCCCCCTTTAAATGAGCCCTTAAAGGAACTTCTTGAAGGAGCCCGTGAAGGACCCGCAAAAGAGTTCGTAGATGAGTCCCTATGAAGGATGTTCATGTTTGCTTAAACAGGGGGGGAATTTTGCCAAGAAGAGAATCCTGGTACTTAGGGTCTCGATCAGGGTCCCGTATTGTCTGAATCCCAGATATCGAGTATACGAGCCCAGAAAGGGTAAAGCATTTTCAGGTTAGAGATGACTTTCTGGACCACTAGGAACCGACACACCGTGTCCAGGAGCCACCTCTAAACCATGCTACTATTCTAGGGTCTATGATTAGGCTGCTCGGTTTTGCTGAACCTGAAATTTTTGGGGCACAGGAGCCATCACGGCGTAGAGCAGAATCGCGGAAGGTTTGTCGGTCCACTCTACTGCCGAGGCCATCTCCAAGCCGGCTGCCGACAAGACCTGTACAGGTGTGGAGGATTGGCGTTTTGCGGTCGGAATCTCAAGCCGCAAACCCTGAACTCGAAATTAGACCCAAACCCCAATATGCGTCCGTCGCCCTGAACCTCCAAACCCTCATCACTTCATGGTCGTTTTGGGGTGATGAGGATCTCAGATTTCTGCGTCCCCAAAGGCACTGCGGGCTTCGTATAAGGACCTTAAGCAACACCTCAACAACAACCGTAAGGGTTCAGGGTTCAGGGTTTCGGGTTTAGGGTGATATACCAGCATCCCAGCCTTCGGTCAGCCAAAAAGTAAGGATATCCCAGCTTCTAGGTATGTTCGGATCCTTTGTGGGCTCCTACCCTTAACCCTTAACCCTGATTGTAACACGAAGCATCAAGCGGCCCCCTACGCAACCGAGTCTCTTAGCAGGGAAATGGGGGAAAGGGTTCGAGGACTACTAGCTCGATCTTCCTAGACCCCTTAACTGATACACCTTAATTACATCAAATTTGGGACTCCACTACAAAATTACAGGAATATGGCTTAATAAAGGGATTTTGGAAGGCCTGGGCATAAGACCTCCCGGGACTAGCACAGAGATCTATGTTCCGTCACTCCCTGCCAAGAACCAGTGAGTAGACTTTCGGGGTTTGGGGTGTATCTCAAAGTCCCACATCCTCTCAGCTCGAACCAGTTGACCCTAAAACCCTAAAGCCCTAAACCTTAAAACCCTAAAACCCTAAAGCCCTAAACCTTAAAACCCTAAAACCCTAAAGGCCCTAACCCCTAAAGCTTGCCTGGATGTTCAGACACTCAAGCTGCCGTAGAATGGCGCTGAAGATGGACAAGTGCCTCGGGGTTTGTTGTTGGGGCTCCACGGGGGTGAAGCTTTAGGTCTTCAGGGTTGGGTTTAGGGTTTAGGGGTTTAGGGTTTAGGGGTTTAGGGTTTAGGTGTTCAGGGTTCGG
>CAJNJA010052575.1:0-25145 GCA_905231915.1 Symbiodinium necroappetens
AAGGGAACTCGAGCCTGTTGAAGACCTCCCACAACATTTTACATTCTTTGATGCCTCCTCTGAGTCTCTGACTTTGATTGGAGTTGATATCACTCGTGAGAACTCACACCAGGGTTTGCCTGGAGTTCGAGTGTGTGTGTGTGTGCGCATGAACTTGGATACAGCGTGCGGTATTTGTCGATAACACGTCGGCAGCCGCCATGTGTTTCAAGCGGGTCCCAGAAGCGCCCGGTGCCCTCCTAGCAGCCCTGCCCTTTAGCAGCAGGGCCGGGAGTTAGCGCACGCCGTTTGGAGCTCACGGGAAAATTGTGCCAAGCCCAAGAAGGCTGGGTGCTGATTCAGGCGAGGGGCCTTGGAGGTCTGCCACCCGCTTCCAGGAGAAAGCCAGAGAGTCTCGCTGGTGTGAGTCGTACCTAGGTCGTTCCGGGTTTCGAAATTGCGGTGCAAGGCAGAGTCCGCAGCTTTTGTTTACCCCGCCAACATCCGCCAACCTCAAAGCCGGCAGATCTGAACCCTCAAACCTTCAAACCGATGTCGACCCTAAACCCTAAACTTCCTCAACCCTAACATCCAAGAAGCCAGCAGATGAAGTCGCCGTCCCAGCGCGCCCAGTACCGCTGGATCCCCCACCAGACGCGGCCGTCCTTGAGGCTCAGACCTGACGCGGGAGATGAGAAGAGTTTTGGCTAGTGTAGTATAGCATAATATATGTTTCTACTATAAGAGATTGTAATGTACAACAACATAGTACAATAGGGCGAACCAGCCGAGCCCCAATGCCTGTCGCTACGGTGATTCTCATTAGTGCCGCCTTGGTTTCGCGAGGCTGCTGATTCTGTTAGATAAGGGATAACTAGAAAGTCCAACAATCCGAAAGCAGTTCTCCCAAAGACGGCCGGTGGCCCACCCCAATGCAAACCCTTGTCAGGCGAGGTTTGCGAGAGACCTTTGTCGCGCTTGCAACAAAGAAGTGGGCCTTTGTCCCCTAAGGGGTCGACGCAGAGACCAGCTCTTGCTACGAACTTTGTTGCACAGGGGCCGCCCAGGGCCCTTTCCAGGCTCTAACACTTTGAGCAATACCCAAAATATCCCAAAATCGAGTACTGAAATGCAACGTGGCAGCATCCAAAACAAAGCAGTAGCAAGAACCGTCCAGATCAGCTCTAGTAACAGATGTTGAGGGCACATACCAGTATACCTACCAATGGATGTGGTATTCTCTTCCTGAAGAAACCCAAGCATCAAGCTATCGCACAAACCTAGAACCTTAACCCGGTACGATCCAGTCACAATAGTTGGCCCGCACCGGTCTGCCAGCAGTGTCATAGGAGTACTTTTCCACGATGTAGTGGCCCTGGAAAAACACAGGGTGCCTTTAAGGCTACTATGACGCTACTATACGGGCTACTTTAAGGGTACGGTAAACTGGTGCCACAATGCTATAAGGGTTACTTTCAAGGTAATGTAATGGTTACGAAAATGCCGTCAGGGTTACTTCCAAGCCATTGTAACGGTTACTATACTAAGCTACGGGCTTTTCCGGGCAATGTAGCGGTTGATACGAAAGGGTTGCTACAAGGGAACTATCAGGTTGCAATAAGGGTTACTATAAGGGTTGCTACACGGGGTCATTCCACTTTTTTGGGAGCTCGAGGTTTCGAAGTTTCCTTGATGTTAGGAAGGTTTGAGGGTGTGAGTTCGGGCTCTGAGCTTGGTAAACCCTAAACCCTAACCTCCAAAGGCCTGAAACCAAAACACCCCGTCCTGCGAGCGCCAGGGAGCCGAGGTCTGCAGAATGCGGTAGATGCATCCAGCGCGATCTTGCCAGGTGCCCTCGAAGAATTTCATCTGCGATCCTGGAAAGAAGCCCAGAGTTAAGGGACTCTTGGGGGGGTACATTGTAGTATCATTAGTATCATTATAGGGGCATGACTACTAATGTTCTGACATCCATCTTGGGGTTGAGGGTGTAGGGTTTCGGGGCTTTTTTGAGGCTTCGCCAATCCAGGGCTTCGGGTTCGCTGTTTGACAGTCGTTGGGTTTTCCAACCATCGCGCTTACCGACTTGTCGTTCCCAGGCAAGAATCCAATCAATGGCAACCCTAAACCCTAAAACCTTAAACCCTAAGCCCTCAACTCTAAACCGTGGTCTTGTCGCTGCACCGGGCCCACGAAGCTTTTGAGTTTACACACTACGCCAAACTTCGGACCGTCTCGCATGCTGCTGCGATACACCCTGCCCTGCAAGAGTTCTTCGAGTCTGATGACGATCTTCTTCTTCCGCATGTCTAGAGAATAAATACAAACTTTAGTACCCGTGTGTGTTTATCATGTTGCGGTGTTTCACTCGTTCAGGTTGGGCCATTCTCGGGCCAGCGCATCGAAGATGTTGACAGAGCCAACCCGCACCGGCTCAAGACACACAAACGCAACCCTGCATCCAAATCTAAAGCCAGGCCAGGCCATCCAAATCCGAAACCCACTCGGAAATCCAACAAGTTGGATTTTGAGCGCTAGATGCCGCTAGATCCTAAACCCAAAATCCTGAACGTCAATCCTCCGACAACCCTGCACCCAAGCCTACCCTATGTCTCCGGCCTGGGAGTTCGCTCTCCTCGTCTTCCTCCTCCTTCTCCTCCTTACCTGGCGTAAGTGCCCAGAGAGCCCAAGACCCGCCCAATAATGCGAAAGCTCCAGTGCGCGACAGGGCGCATGACGTCTCATGATACTCGTATGGCAAGCAGGTGTCTAGTGTAGGTAGATAGGCTATATCCCTGACAGTGTAGGGGGACCTAGATATGGTTCAAGGTAGTAAGCTGCTTAAACTTTTGGTATTGGGCCGAGGGTACTAAGATTTCAGTGGTCTGAGGAAATAGGGTTGTATAGCACGAGCGTTTACTGTTGTGCCTAGCTGTCTGAGCGCATACGTACATGCATACACGCATGCAGACAAACATGCATACAAATGTACTTCCGTCCGTCCATACGTCCGTCCATCCCTCCATACATATGTTTGTGTATATACCTGTATGTACGTATAGTTTGTGACTAGATAGATAGACAGATAGATAGACAGATAGATGGATAGATAGACAGATAGATAGATATGCATGCATCGACACCATCGACTTTGCAAAGGGTTGATAGAGTTTCAGGGGGCTTAGTATGTTGTGTGAAAGCAAGAAAGCTTTAGCGCAGCTCCGAGCAAGATGATGATAATCGTGGTACGACTTATAACTACCCATAGACCTGCGTGCAGTGACTCAGGAGGCGCAGGAATTGACTGGGAGTGTAGGGTCTCTTGGAGTCTCGAAGTAGTTCCGGAGTTGACCCCAAACCCGAAACCTGCAAATCGGCAAAAGACTTTTCGATTCGTCTCCAACCTAACTCGAACAGCTCTAAAACCTGGAACCTCACAGCAAATCCGAGAACCTCTGCTGAAACCGACTTCGAGCTTGAGGATTTGGGGCTCTGAGCCCTAGAGATGTGTGACGGAAGAAGGGTTGGAGGCTCAAGGATTCAGGGCTCCAGGCTTAGGATGTGGGGTGCTTAGGTCTCCTGGGCCCCACGGCTTCGGACCCGGGTTAGGAGCTCTAGGCCTCTGATACTCAAGGTCGTAGGCTTCTATACTTATGTCTTTGGTGTGGGGCCTTCAGTGGTGGCGAAGCGACTTGTGGCTCCTTGTGCCGCCGGCGTGGCTGGGACGGAGAAGTGGGCGCCTCGAACACCGAGAGGCTCTGGAAGCGAATAGCACGGAGTTTTAGGGATTCCATTCGAATTCGCATTTATTTGCAAAGAAGTTGGGGTTTAAGATCTACGGTTTCGGTCTGCCGTACAGGCGTCCGGGCAAGTAGAGGGCAAAACAAGAAGACCCTTCGCGCGGCCAGGAGTTCTTCTGTTACGGCACGAGGGGTTGTGCTCCAAGGCAAAGCCGAGCAGCACCAACGTATCTAGTTACAAATTTACACCCTTGAGTTTGCCACATGCTTCGCCTCAATATCTCTCAGAACGAAATATACGAAGTGCAACTTGCTTCAGTTTTCGATGAGTGCATGTTTTGGGGTTTTGGGGTCTTAGAAGCTAAGGAACCCTACTTCGTGTTAAACCGTTCTCGGTGCAAACAGGCTTGGCCACCTACACTCCCGCGCGGCGATGGTGATGGTGATCCGGCCACAGAGCCAGATGAGCCTCAGAAGCTCAAAGACTGAAACTCTGAGACCGAAGACTTTGAAGTTAGGAGAGCTTCTTGGTCCACGAGGTTTAGGGTTGTTCTACATTTTTGTTTGTCAAATCAAGGCTTTACCACTTGTAAGACACACAAGCCACGACCGCTGGACTGCTGGGACCGCAGGGCTCACATGTTCGTGGACAGGTATTTCCTGCCTCAAGATGGTCAGAACAAACAAACATATGCCTTCCCAATGAAGGACTCGGCACCGCAAACAGTGTGTACTTCCTGAGTAACAAAGAATGGTATGACGTGCCAAGCTAGTATCAGCAGCAAGTTTTAAACTGTGGTAAACACACCACAACCCTACAACGGTAAGTAATAGCTTACTCCGAATCGGTATCTACATGTCGAAACCTGGTATCGGCTCCGATTCTCAAGCCTGTTATGCCAGCACGGAGAACCCAGCGACAACAAGGGTATAGTGTTTAGGATTTTGGGTCTAAAGTTGTTTAGGGTTTAAGGGACAACCCAGGCAGCAGAGCTTTGCACAAAGCAGGTTCGGGAGTTGGGAAATCCTGGAAATAGCGGACAAATAGCGGACCACAATGTGGAACCCTAGATCATGGCGGCATCCGTCTTTTACGGATCTCCTACATAGCGTACCTCTATGCCCTATGCCCTATGCTCTGAAACCTCAATACCGGGCTTGAAGTTTAGAAAGCCAGCCCGCTGCAATTGGTGCTCCTGGGAGCAGCACCTTTCTGTCTTGCATCTTGCGCTGTGCGGCGTCCAGCCCTCTGTACCAGCCTGTTCTGGCCGACTGAGGCTTCCATTCAGAAAGGAAGGTGCATCGCCAGCAATCAACGAGGCCCGGTAAGGCACGCTTCGGCATCTCTCAGTCCAACACAGTACCAATAGTACCCTTCGGGGAGTCTTTTGGGCACCAGCGGTAGTGGAAGTATTGGTCGACCGAGAAGGGCTTGCGATTGTGGGGCTCCTGGAAGTCATTGCAAATCCAACGGGACGTCCAGCAACATCGAGCCTTGTAACTGGCGTGATGCTTATGGAACCAGAACGGACGGTCTGGTCTCAGCAACTTGTACTCTGCACACTCCGACTCTTGGCTTAAGGTTGCATTTTCTGGCTCGGTCTCAAGGGATTCCATGAAAGCAAGGCAGCAGCATTCGTCGCCACGAGCTTCTTCTTCCGCCACATGCTGGTCAACGGACTCTCGAAGGCCATCAACGGGCACTCCGAACATGAGGGCCAGGCACCCCGCAAAGATCACCTTGGTCGTGATGCCCATGGATGCGAAATTTCACAGAACTACGCGGCAACGTAAGTAGCAGAATCTGCACACAAGCTTGACGCAAACGGCTACGGAAGAAGCCACTGCTGGTGGCGGTGGTGGTGGTGGTGGTGGTGCCTGACTGGACGTCATGTAGCCACTGCCGCCAGTGGGTGGATCACGGAAAACCGCGCCTGGCATCCACGGTACTGTGACTGGATCGTTCGTGGAGGTTTTGGCTTCAGGGCCTAGATAGGGATTGGAGAAATTGGGTGAATCTTGGCTTTGGTCTTTCAGGTGAAAACGGCTCCAGAAATTTGCGTTTGCAAGGCCGAGTGACCTTTGCCCACTCGCTTGCACGGATCGCCCTTGCCAACCCGGTCGCCTCAGGTGGGATTTCGGGACATTGCAACTGAAGGCATCCTGATCAGCCTGGGACTCGTGGCTTCCATGTGAGACAGGGGGTCTCTTCTGCATAGCCCAGGACTGTGTGCAACCTGCCCGTGGATACTCTGGAGACTGCAATGAGCCAGAACGGATGATGTCCTTCATCGTCATCCTGAATAGGTCCTCATCATCGTCGTCATCACCATCACCATCACCATCACCATCACCATCACCATCACCATCACCACCATAAGCATTAACATCATCATCGTCATCATCATCGTCACCATCATCAGTATTTCATCATCTCACCATCATCGTCGTCATCGCCTATCTATTAATATTCGTCTTCGTTGTCATGGTCATCGTCGTCGTCATCATCGTCATTAATAATGATGGTGATGCCTATGAAATAGGTCATCACGATCACTCATCGCTGTCATCATCATCATCATCATCGTCATCATCATCGTCATCATCACCACCGTCATTGTCTTCATCACCGGTCATAATGTCTATGTGTCTTCCGCCGAGGGGCCTTTTCCGCCCGGCCCGCGTGCACCCGCATTGACAACCTGATCGCCTCCCAGGGCTTTGGTGGTAGCTTCAGGTACACTTGTTTCTCCTTTGTGGAAGGCCACCGTCCCAGGTGCTTTGGGATGGCTGAAAGGAGGGAAGGCATCTTCTCGAACTCGTCAGTGGTAATGTCGAGGCTTCAATGCTGGTGCTGAAGATGCTCTTCGCACTCACCGCATCACCACCCCACAATCATCATGATCATGACCATGACCGTCGTCATCGTTGTGTGCATCACCGCCAGATCAGCACGGACCGGCCTCCCGAACGACGTGGAAGGACAACTCGCGGGGAATCACCTCGGTTACAGAAAAGAAATACCGAGTCATAGTAGAATAGGGTCTTCCGGCATTCTTGATCTCACAGCAGAAGGCTCTCATGGCGTTCATGCTTCGGTCTGCTTACGTAACGTACTTGGCTCTGGAAGTCGTTCCACCAGGGCTGCAATGCAAGGACGAGCCAACGCTGTGAGAGATGTTGCTTGATGGAGAACCGTTTTGTCGCAAAGGATTCGCCATACATAGCCCATGTGCAGTTTGCACAGAGCTCACCATGCTCAGAGAAGTTGCAGGAACTCCAAGGAGCTCTCTAGCGGATGGTTTATAAGATGGAAACTGCACGTTTTTCTGTTTCATCATCTGCTTCATCGTCTTGACTATGTTTGCTTACGTGTTCTTCTGATCAGAGGAATCTCCAGCAGCTGGAGCCAGGTAGAACATCTGAAATCTTTGATCTCCTGGCTTCGACTTCACAGTCGGTCTCAACACTTCGTAGGAACCTCACAGAAGCGTCGGCCAAACTGACGGGCGAATTACGCCCTACCTAAACCACCAAAGCAACCCCAAACCCTACACCCCGAAACCCTGAACCCAAATGAACCCTGAACCCTAATCAAATCTTAACCCTCAAGAGGCGACAGAGAGGTCGGCCAAGCAGCGCGGAGGGAAGAAGCCAGGCTGTGCACCGTCCACCGTTGAGGAGGCTTCGATCTCAACTTTGGGCTTCTGTTTGGTGAGTTCACGACTTTTGGGTTCAAATTTGAGTGTCAAGTTTGGGTTTCAGGGTTCATGGTTGGGGCTGAGGCTGCATCTTCCGAAGATTTGTAATTCCTAAACCCTAGGTGCGCTGGTGCGCTATGTGGTCGGATCATATGGATCCTGCGTGACATACAGACACCAGCCGTTACTAGGGGCTTCGGCCAGTTCGACCTGCATGTGAATCCCGTCTTTTTCACCTTCCAACGAACTCCAAGAAACTCTGAAGAAAGAACGAGATGCGAACCTTAAGACTCAGGGTATAAGGTTCAATGATTTTGGGTCAGAGGACCTTCCATCCTCATCATCCCGTGTCCAAATCCGGAGGAAAGTTAGACCTCATTCACTGCTCCCACAACCCTCCAGCTTGGCATGGCTATTGCGTATAACACTGTCTCATTTTTTCATGGTCCAGCTGCAGGGATTGTCTGTTCTACTCCAGCAGCATACGCCGTTTGTGCAGTTCTAGCCAGGTTTTTTATCCTACATACAAAATCAGCATGAACACTAAGTCCGCCCAAAGCTGAGATTTCAGGGAAAATGATTTTCATGTTGAAAATCACGGCAGGTCACGAACTTCGCCTGGATGCCTTTCGGCATGTCCTCGAACCTGTGCACGTACACGTGCACCCTCCTTGAAGGAAAGACTGCTGCTTTTTTCCAGCGGGCTACTTTAGGTTTGGTGCCGGGGAGGAGAGGTAATGAGATGCTTCGCGGACTGTATGCATGTATCGGAAGCTCAGCAGGTTAGGCTTCGGGTTCGGGTTTTCTCTCGGGTCTGGTTTTCAGGAGGCATCGGGAGGCCTGCTTGCATCTCTCGAAACTTTAGCCACGAAGCAGAACAGGCGACAAGTGTGCACCCTTGTACAACCCCGCTTGGCTTCGACGTGCCGGTGCAAGACTGCACTTGCCTCTGCCAAATTGTGGACGATCATGCAAGACCAGCTGGTCTGACATGATGCTGAGCAACACATTGCCGTAACAGCCGCTGACATCACGGTATCGTGTTTCTTGCTATGCAGTTTTGTTTCTTACTATACAGTTTTGCTTGGCCTTCTTTCTGCCCTGCAACAATCGCATTGCCTGCTACCACGGAGCAACCGTCTATCCTACCTAGTGCATCATGCGACCAACCAATCCAAGAATCAGGCTATCGGCAGTGTTCTCGTCGCCCACCTCCATGCGATGAGATGGATGACCGAGAAATCTTTCCACATGCGCAACCATTGAAGAAAGGAAACCTCTACCAACGGCTCCAGTTGCTGATTTAGCTTCTGTCAGGGAAATGTGGAGCAGCCTCTGCCTCGTCGAGGCTGTGACGAAATATCGGGGTGCAGGAAAATGGGAAAACCAGAGCGTGCAACGACCGCTCCCGCCTCCCTCAGGTTCCTCATGTACTGCTTCAGCCTCAGCTGCAGCGACCGCCAGATTGCACTCGGCTTCGGGTGAAGTTTTGAACCCAAGCAGAAGGCTACTTTTTGGAAGTCTAAACCCCAAAACAAAAAGCACATTTGCGAATTTGTCACTAGGCTGGAGCAGTCAGCAATCACAGTAGTGCTTGCGCGAAGTCATACATGCGCTCTATGGTCACTACAAACAAGCCCTCGGCAGAGGGCAAAAAATGCAAGACGAAACCCATGCTCTGAAAGCGCCGAATGTGAATAGATCTCTCAAGCTACCTCTAGTCTAAACCCACAGGCTTCTGCACCGTAACTCCTAAGCCCCACACACAGAACTCATGCCCATGACCAGGCGGCACTGTCAAGCGGCGATTTCCGCACATCACGTGCAGCTTGCCGTCTTGCTGAACGCCTTCGGCCGGTGTGGTCGATGTAGGCGAATGGAACCCGTGTAAGGCTTAACTCTAATAGAAGGTAGGTGGTCTCAGTAGGACTGGGGCAGTGGAGCCGCTTGACCTCGCAAATTACATCTCAAGAACTCCGCGCTCTCACACACAAATCAATGGTCGGGTTACTACACAACTGATCACCGTAGTATTGGACTATGCTGAGAAGCCATGGAGTCCATGTAGCTTGATGAGTACATCATCCATGAAGCTCAAACTTTCAAACCCTGAGCAAAGCCTTGGCCATAAGCTCAGCCTCTCAACACCAGCACGAGAATCCTTGTAGCCTCAACGCCCAAGTTCTATGAACCTCAACCCCTAAAACCTCCACCTGAGTCTACGCCTAAAGCCCACGAAAGCCCAGGACACGATCCGGCCTACGAGGGCCGTGAGGTGCTGGGCTTCCAGGATGCCTCCCTCCAGATCGGAGAGCAAACGCTGCAGGGGCTGTCCTTTGTGAGGCCCATTCCTGCGGCTTGCTTGGGTTTCTGGGGCCCGTCCTTACGGTCTGTTGGATGCACTTCAGGGTTCAACGACCACGACGGCCGAGATCATGAAGCGGACGGAAGAGACCGTGCACAGAACATTCCAGAATCGTTTCAAAAGTTTGACAGCAGCCACTGCGAGGTACTATTCTGAACATATTCGCTGCACATTTGCAGCAGCATGGCCACCAATCGATTATTAGACTAAAAATTGAAGACCTGTTGCTAACCCAAAGGCAGGATCTCCAACAGATTAGCCGAACCAATGCAATCATGTGGGAGCAAAACTGCCTAGCGTAGATATATTGCGACTCTACTGACTCTACTGATCTACAACATCAGGCAGCTTCGGGTAACCTCATTTTCACAAACTGCGTGCATTCCAAAGTACGATTCGCCACCTAGAATCCTAGAACCTAAAGCCGCTCAGAAATCTGTGAATGCTCGGGCAGACATCCTGCAGCGTCAGATCAATCCTACGGTTTTCATACGCCCCGGAGTATGTAGAGCCATCCGTCCGCACAAGGGGCTGTCCTCCTGTTTCTGCGCATGGACTAAACATGCCAGCTCGGTTCTTCCATCAGCTCAGAACAAAGAGCAACACTAGACAATAGTTCAAAGGGGGATTTTCACGGCCTCATCGGCGAGGAAAGACGCCCTTGAGATGGTTCTGCTTCGCTTTTTTGAGGCACCCGGACAACTCTTGTGTGGCAAGATTTACATGACCACGCGGAGGATCCGACGGGCCAAATACTGCCGCCATGCATCGCGCGTCCCAGGAGGACCGGGCCCGAGCGGGAACTCTGTAAATAATGGGAAGTGTCATGAGCCCCAAAACATGCGCCGCACCGCATCGGGAACCACAAAATTTCCAGGTCCAGGTGTGCCCAACCTTTAAACGATTTACCGCCTTGCTTGGGGAATACATGTAGAGAGACAGAGAGAGATGGGCAGAGACATTCCTTAAGTCTGCATGAACGACTCTGACTGCATTGGCCGGAACGTCCGGTTTCGAACCGTCCTGAAGTGCTGCCTTCAGCCTCAGCTTCACATGCACTGCATTTATGGGGAAGGTAGAAATCCGGGCAGTCCTGAAAACCTTGGAGACCTGATGGTGGGTGAAGATGAGCCTGTCCGGCGACTCCAGCCGCAGCAAGTGCCCCCACTTTTTGAAGACCTTGTCCGCGTTATGGTACGACGGATCCCAATCCTCGACAGACACTTGCGCAACCAAGGACTCACTTGGCCCTCCACAGTGGAAATTCCCTAAACCCTCCCCTGCATCTGAGAACCCAGGACTAATACTGTATTGTATTGACTTGTTTTGAAATGTATTGTGTTGTACTCTACTCCAGTATATTGTTTTGCAGTAGACCTGTAGTATACTGTACTGTATTGTGTGGTATTGTGCTTGATTGAGGTATACCGTATCAAATTGCATTGTTTGCATTGTACTGCGTTACATTGCACCTTCGTATGTTCTATTGAACTTGTGTTACCTTGTATCATATTATATCATGTTGCATTTTCTGGTAGTGTACTGTATGTTGCAGTATTGCATCGCACATAATATTGTAATGTCTCGTGTTACACTATGTATTTGTATTATATATATACACACACATATATATATATGTGTATGTACACATGTATATGTGCACACACCTTTTCATACTCTGTCATAATATAAGGTGTCATGTGTCATTTGCGATACTACACGATATCATATTTTACCACACGCAATCATGATATATCGTACTGTGTCATATTGCATGACACTATATACCAGTATTTTATGACCCTAAGCTATATTACACTATAGTATAGTAACTTATAGTATATGACATTCTGTTCTGCTATGCTGTGTTATCTCGGTATTGTGTTATAATATGACATATCATAATAGGGTCCGGTGCAGCAGAGGACATCATATTACAGTACTGAATTAGTACATTAACGTCCATTACATTACATCACATTACATTATCTACTATAGTGTACCATATTACGATATACTCTACTGTATGTTGGTGTAATATACCATATATCGTGTTGCACTCCATTCTATCCTATTCTCTCCTATTCGAACATAACTCACGTCATACTGCACCTGCCTTCTATGATACTATACCAGATTGTGATGTTTTGTATTGTATTATGACATGCTACGTTATACAATGTTTGTTATATTATCCTACAATTTGCTGCAATGCGGCATGTCATGCTACAATGCATCAAACTATACCGAATCATACCACGCTTTGTCACACCATATTGTTCAAGTTGTACTCCCGTGGCGTTGCATGGTACTATATCATGACAGACTATGTAATGGTTTCATCATGTTACATTATGCGATGTGCTGTTGTATTGAATGAATTCCATTCGATGTCATTGTGCGACGACGTGTTAAGCCGTCATATGACATGTTACCTTAAGTGTGTGGTGCGATCTGGTATGATATTTACAAGATACCATGTGTTAGCATATTAGCCTGTATCGTCTCGCATAATATCATCTTGTCTAAATGGAATGGAGCCTGATGAACTGAATTGTCTGATGCACCGTTCTTCACACTTCACACGGAGTACATCCAGATGCATATAAATAAATAAATAAACCAAATATATATATATATGTATATATATGTATGTATGTATGTATGTATGTAGACCTACATATATATGCATGCATGCTCAGAAAGCCGCTCTCCTTCTGGCGTTCGGCATACACAATCTGCATAATTATTCCACTACGCTGTATGAGAGTAACCACAATTCCTGCAAGTGTTCTGGAACATGTGCAGACAAAGGCGCATTGGCGCTCCTCTGCGCCTCCCTCAGCAGATATATCTGGCGTGCACAACACCTCTCCGGTGAAGCCCTGATCAAGGGCGGCATGGAGAGGTTAGCAACACTGAACGCCAGTAGAAATTTGGGAGCTATTGCTTTTGGAACCAGCAATGAAACTCACAGCTTAGGTTCAGGACTTCGGGCTTTTCAAGGGGTTTGGGTGAGGGTGGAGGGCTGTCCTGATGGCCTTTTGATCCTTTTGGTCCTGAAGTCCCAACGCACCGCATCCACACATTTCCATGGGCTCTCCAGCTCGGGCATTGTCGTTCAGAAATTTACCGTCCTCAACCTCCTCTGAAGTGCTACCAGCTTCCTGGAACCTGATCCCCAAGCCTCCCTTAAGGGGCCCAGGGTTGAAGGAATTGGGTGTTGGGTCTTGATGCTCCCGGGATTTTTTATGGCCGAGTCTTCGGGTTTGGGGCCTCAAAGCACTCGATTTCATCGGAAGGCTCTTTTCGCGCTCCACCCCGTAACCTTCGAGTTCCCCAAGCAAATTCCAAATTCTAAACTTCTCCGGGCCAACGAGAACAGGTACCCAAAACACACCGACTTGATAAGGCACGACTCCCTGGAACTCGAAACTCTTTCAACCCTTCAGCCTATAAACACCATCCCTGGCCCTTCCCCCGTCCGGTCCTCCTTCGACGCTTGCTGGATGCATCAGCCGAGAGCTCGTCGTCGCCGTACATCCGAAGACTGAACAAAGGTTTACGGCTCTGTAGGACCATCGGGCTTCCGGGAGTTCGGGTTAGCATCGATGAAGTCAAAACCCTTTCCTTGAAGGATCAAACCCTAGACCCTAAACGGCCCTAAACTAGGGGACTTCGACAGCTCCTAAGACGTTGGTGGTTCATACGTAGGGCCATCGGAGCTGCCCTGCTTACAAGCCCCCATACGCGAAACCCGGCGACCCTCCAAAGCAGGACTTTGGAGTCTAAGGCTTCAGGGTCCTAGGTTCACGGACCCGGGGATCTTGAGGAGATCCGGTTGTGCCCAAGGAGGCTTTAGTGAAGGACTCCCGGAAAGCGAGGAAGCCCGGGTACGCAGACCCGGCTGCCCCAAGGCCGGGGACAGCAAAGTCCTATAGTTCGGGCTGAGGATCTAGGGCTCAAGAGCCTTTAGGGCTTAGCCAAGGCAAGGTGCAACTTCACCTGTGGGCCAAAAAGGTCTGTGACGAAAGCAATGAAGCTAGAACCTCCATACACAAGGTAGTGGCCCCAGGTCGTCTGGCACTTACTCGGTTTGAACTGGAGATTTCAGGCCGCCCTAAGCAACACACCAAGGCGGTGTTCCCAAGACTTCAGCCCCTCAAAGCTCCAGGTTTTCAAGGGAACTGCCAACCAAGTTCGAGAATCATGTACGTAAGGCCGTAACCGTATGCCGCACATAGCAAGCCCCGAAGGACTACTGTATACCCTGTACCGCAACATCATCCCCTAGTGCTAACTCCCTTTACTTAAATCCCTCGAATCTCTTGAATCCCAAACCTTCAACTCCTCACTCTCTTAGTTCCGAAGCCACCACTGCAAGACAAGCTTCCGCTTTCTCGCCTTGAGGATGACCCTGCAATGCACTGTGCACGCTTCTCCAGCGAAGCTTCTTGATGAAGGCTCAGAACTGAAACTACCCATAGGCCCCTAAGTAGTTCCTTCTTATGGTTTATATTTAGAATCCTATAAGGGAATCCCAAAAAGGAACTACTTAGGGGCCTATGGGTAGCTGTTATCATTCTCATGATCATCAACACTTCTCTACTCATTCTACTCTGCTATGATCATGAAGCTGAATAATGAGGATTAAGAGAGTGTGATTCCATAGAATAGCATGATTGCCATCGATGCCTCTTCTTGTTACCACATATATTACAAACATACACCCACAAAGACCAATAAAGACCCGTACTTGCAAAGAGTGTTGCTTGACGCCTACACAGTAGAGTAGCGATAAATCGAACGCCGCAGTACAGGTATCGTACGGGTTACATTATACTACGTTATATCGTATGGTATATCATTTAAAACTTTGCATGCATTTAAACTGTACCAAATTATAGTTCACTGTATCATTTGGTGGTATAAGCCCCGGCAAGACGACTGAGCTTAGGAGGGAACTCCTGGCGCTGATGGACTACGTGGGGGGTCCTGCTGAAACTCGAACCATCGAGCAAATCTCTGAAACCCCAGCCGGTCCAGGGTTTAGGTTTTAGGGTTCAGGGTTTTACCTAAATTACTAAATTACGTCAGACTTGCCGGGCAAATGGATGACTGACAGCTGCACAATAACTTGAGGTGCTGGGCTTTAGACTTACATATTTCTGGGTTTATCACGGCATAGCCACTAAGCCGGAGTCGGAACTCACACGGAGCTGGATTAAGTTGCCGAAAGGCACATCCTGCATCCAGTCGAAGGTGAACCCTGAACCTCCCCAAACCAAAAAGCCTGAGCATCGAGCGGTTTACGGGCTATTGTGTCTCGTGGCAGTCGCGTGTACGCTAACAATCTGGACTGTCAGGAAGGCAGCGTGGAGTGTCCGAGTTGAAACATTCTGATTTCGTGGGAACCCTGCTGTGTGGGTAAGCTAGATGATACTTGCAGGCTGTCATTGGCCATCATATTTAAGATATCACTGCTTGCTACTTGACGACTGCTCGTCGCTCGGAGTGGAGAGTTGGTTAGGTGTGCCACAAGTCAACGCTTTCCTGTGCAAGACCCCAAGACTCAATCGAGAAGACCTGAACCGGCAAAACATAGCATAGTTTACCTTGTTGCTACTTGTACCATAATTGTTAGACCGACTACTACTGTTATTTATAGTTTCTTTGCTATCACTATTATCATTATGACTGTTAAAACATGCAACATTTCTCTCTGAAGCCCTCCCCTATCATTCGCTCACATCCTTTAGCCTTGGGCTGAACAAGACCCTCAAACCAAACCCGAAATCGTAGAACCCGAAATCCCCAAACCACAAAAAACCCAGATCCTGAATCCGAACCCCAGTCTGTGAACACCCAGCGGCACCTTCTGGACAGCTGGGGCTCGAGCCTGTTTCGAACGCAGCATTGAAATCTCAAGTTTCAGGGGGGATTAGGGCTTACGGTCTGCGGTTTGGGGATAAGGGTTTGGGGTGTTGCTTGTGCTTTAAAGTCTAAGGCTTGGCTTATTTTGGCTTTGAGGTCTTAGCTTTGGGGTTTCGGGCCCGGCAATGGGAGGGGCTTGAGTGATACCTGCAAAATACAGCAGTACATCGTCCACGGATCCAGCCCATCTGACACCATGCAGCACGCCACTCTACACGGGCTTGTGGGTCTTAAGACAGGCGGTTTTTTCACTCGGTAGCAGCAGGGCCAGAACCAATGAACCCGGCCTGCTTCTTCAAGCTCCTGTTCTACTCTACTCTGTTCCAGCTTTCAACTGCTGGGAAACTCTTGGCCCCTAGTAGATGGAGGCTGCAACTCAAAGAGCGGAGACCTTGGGCTCCAGAGCTCCCGGCATCAACAAGAGCCAGCCATCATCCGACATCTTGCCATGCACCTCAAGACTCCTACACATCTCTAAACGCTATGCCCGGAGCCGAACAAAAAAACGCTCAGTTGCATCGCACCAGCTTTGAGCATTGGCCTCTCCATGCCATGGTTTGTAGTAAGAAACAGAAAACGAATAAGTTTTCATCACAAAAACATAATACTAATCGTAACAACGACAGTGCAGTCATACTGGAGAGCAGTACGAGAACTATCATACTGGATCATAAATTGAGACCAGCGCTGGCCCCAATAAACCTCAACCGGCATGTGCAAGTTGACTTCGAAATTGGACCACCCGGCTGCATGCTACTGAACTCTCATGCTGGCAATCCGAATGTCAAGTGCCAAGTCTTTCCAACCCGTGCAGGCCTGCTGCGAATGTGGTCCGGAATCTCCTCCTGGCGCTGCTTTGAACAGTTCAACGATCTAAGAGAAGCCCGGGCTGTCTTCGAACCAGAATGCCGCGAAAAGGTCTCTGCAGTGGCAGAAGGCTGTCTGATCCGCAGGATCCTTTAGAAGACATGGAGATCTGATGAAATGCATCGGTGAGGGTAAGCTCGCAACAAAACCTGCTTGGCAAGCCCTGAATGAATGCTTCCTTCAGCCCAAGTCTAAGCTGTACAGCCCAGATTCCCACCGCTCTCAAACAGACGGCCTCACCCTCCACAACGAGCTGAAGCTCGTGTGAGTCTCGTGTCCTTCACTGGAACCGTCGGTGGATCTGTCTCGCCCTCGGTTTTGAGCGCTTGCTGCTTCGCTTGCTTCAGCTTCTCCATGATCTCCTGGAGGCTGCTTGCCGACCTCTGCTTGTCCTGCCAAAAGACGAGGGTCTCGGAGTCTAGGGAGTCGAGGGTGTCGGGTGGAGTGGATTGCATAGGTTTCAGGCTGAGGTTACGGTGCGGGCTCGGTTCTAAGTCGGACTATGAAGCCTGGTGGTACTCAGATTGTAGTCAACCTTGTCTTCCTCTTGCTGCCTGCGCCCCGTTTTGTCTGTTCATCTCCGAAATCGTTTCCTCTATTAGCGACCTGACGGGGAAGGCTACCCGGCCTTCATGGCGAGGTCGTAAGCCTGTTGCGCGACTCTGACCAGGAGGTCCTGCGTCTAAATTCCGGATGTCTTGAGTTCAGGATTCGCGAACCGGCTTGGGGTTTAGGATTCATGTGGAAACAGCCATGGGGCTCTCACCCAGGTCGAACCCTAAATCTAAAGACCAAAATAAGTATCTCAGTCCACTGCTCTCGCAAAACCCGACGCCCGATTCTCCGCAGTGCTGGATGACCCGAAGGCCCTTCCCAGCGCCAAAACCCCTCTTCTCCTATGGCCCTAAGCCCTTCGACCTGAAGTCCAAATCAAAGCCCCAAACCCTGAGCCTTGATATTATATTAAGGGCTTAGGGGTTCAGGGTTTAGGGGTTTAGGGGTTTAGGGGTTTAGGGTTTAGGGTTATGATATAGCAGCCATGATTATTAATTTTCAGGGGGAAAATTGGGGCAGTTCGTCATGAAAGCATAAAGGGACCCTTAAGGGGATAGAGTTGCGCTCTCCTGTTGGTTGCCCTCGGCTGCCAGACGGGCGGAGTTCAGCTCTTTCCTTAGATGTCAGGCGACTTGGCTCTCTGTCTGTGAGTCAAGAGCTTTGACGTCAGGGTACAGGTGTAGCTCCATGGCTCCATGTGACAAACATGGGACCCGAGAAGGGATGTTCAAGCTTGAAAATCGAGTTTTGGGGTGAAAAGCCCGGAAAGCAGAGTGGTCTACTTTGAACCAGAAGCCGAAAGTAGCCAAGCCTCAACAGCCAAACCCCGAGACTCCCAAGCCCCTCAAAGCATAGGTAGTCAAAACCTCAATCTCTAAGACACCCGGACAAGAATTGCCACTGGCCCTGCCTGGCCCTGACTCACCCTGACAGGACTTGATTTCGCAAATCAGCAGCACGCCCAAGAGAAGGAGCCCCGAGACAGCAGCCCAAAGCCAGGGAGGACAGCCGCCAAAGCTAGGAGCAGGGGATTTATAGGGGTCCGGTTTAGTGGTCAGCGATCCGTGTCAACTCAAAAGGCGCACCCCCCTAAACCTGCAGAGTCTCTTGTACTGCTCCACCAACTCGTCAGCGACCTCGACGGCCTTCTCTCCAGACGTAACAAAAACAAACGACTGAACACCGGTGTTTGGGCTTGAGACTTGCTTGGCAAGGTGATGTCCCGGTCTAACCTGGAACCCGAAAGAGAGCTGTCTGCAAACGATTTGTCCCTCTAAAGCTCTGCTTTGGAGTCTGATGGCTTAGGAGCGGGCCAATGCTAGGATGCAGGCCTCGCTGTTGTTAGATCAAGCCCTGACCCCCTTTCCCCTTTCCCACCGTATCACAACCGAAACCACGGAGGAGATCTATGGTCCATAGACAGCGGTCAAGATGTCTTTTTTTGGGGGGTCCTGGGGACTGACTGCTGTTGCCCTTTATCATCTGGTACATGGAAAGGTTTGGTATCGTAACAGCATTTTGACTGCGTGGGGTGTTCTGCATCGTTTTTGCCATGGTCGGGCAGTGGATTGTCTCTTTGAGAATGCGCATGACTGCACGTGTTTTTGAAGAGCAGGACAGCTGTAACGTGCAAACTTTTGATCTCGTCTTTGATTCTTTCTTGATTGACGGACACTCTTCCCCGAAGAGCCGTTATTAGAAGGATCCCACGATGCTGATCCTTGCAGAAGCGTGGTCTACTCACTGGCGATCTACGCTGGTGAGCCTACACGCCCTAAACCCTAAACCCCTAAACCCCTAAACGCTTGCAAGGTTCTACCTCGCCCCAGCCTTGAGCGCAGCGGAGGCTTCCTTTTCCAACGCCTCCTGCATCCTCACATTGCACACTGGTGCTATTTCGTACTATATAGGGATATAGGGTTCGATTGAATTGAATGTATCCACATTGCGCTTTGGCTTGGCAGCGGCTTTCCTGAGGTCCGGGGTTTTATAGAGGTTTTCTGGCTTTTACTACGAGTTGACAAGGTTTCAGAGCTACTGGCATGCGCTTTTCGTGGCAACGGGGGCTTACAGGGTTGTGCAAGGTGTGCCAAGAGACACACACCCACACACAACGCCAGCGGATCCTGGAGCCAGAGCCGTCTCAAGAGCCCACTGCCCAAACGGAAAGGACTCCCTCAGGCTCTGGTCTTGGGGCTTCAGGGTGCTGGGGCGCTTGCATAAAGCTTGGAGTGCAGGTAAGGGACTCTTCTGTCGGCGCAGGCTTGCGAGGCATCCGCTTGACCTGCACCTGTGCCAGGACTGAACCGAAATCAGCACATGGATCCTTACGAAGACCCCTGACAAAAGCCCCAATAAAACCAGAGAGTTTCAAACTTCATCAGGTGTTTACATGAAGGCGCACTAAAGCATATCTCAGTTCTATCAACGCGCCGGAAGGTTCAGTCCGCCCACACTGCAAAGGGCCCGATGCCAAACCTCAAACATTCCGGGACCCTCGACACTCCGTTAGGGCTCATAGGGTGCCCGTAATCCCGAACGTCCATAGTCATGTCGAAATCCTACCCTGGCAAAGCGGCAGTGTCTATCAAAGCCAGCAGATTCTGAATCAAACGGAGCAAGATGCGAAGGAAGCAATGTCAGAGGCATGGTAAGCGACACTGAAACCCATAACCATTATTGCAATCCAGTGTTGTGAACATCTTCGAAACCATTTCTTCAGCCACATGCGCTGCTACAGGTGGCTGGCTCGCATAACCCATGCAGGTAGGCTGATAGTGACTCTGAGCTCCATGCTGGTCGTCTTTGCAACGGAGCCCGCTTCCTCACCGGTGAAAGAGATGCCTGCAGGAAGCGGATCGACTGTCGGGTTTAGCATCTCGGAGGGGTGCTGGGGTCGAACAAGTGGTTGTCAGTGCTGCATGCTGCTAGCATGGTCAGCTTAACATGTACCCGCGAGACTTCAGAGAGGCATTTCGCAATATCTACTGGATCTACTGGCCTCCCCATCGAACCACGGACGGCTCGCATGTTCTGCGCTGCCGTAACACTGATGTAAGCCAGTTCTACATCATGCGCGTGAAAACGACTCTGCGCTAAAGAGCAACTGGAGCTGTGCTTGTCATTTGGATACGCTTCCGTTGCCGCAGTAGATTGTCATCTTGATGTATTATTGTTTTGCATGTATTAACCTGAAGCCCTAAACTTTGCCCTATACCTATACCCGAAGCTTAACGGCGGTTTGCCTTCTCTTCCTTGATGGGCTTCCTGGGCATCCGTTTGACCTGCACCTGCGAGAAGAGGCTCTGAGGACGGATGACGTAGGAACTGCAGTGCAACTAGGTAAACCCAACCTCGAAGCCTGAACCTGAATCCTTCGATCCTGAATGTGATGATGATGATGATGATGCTGACCCAGCGATGATGGTGATCATGACAACGATGACGTTGTTGGGCGTTGACTCTGTGGTTTTTGGAAACTCGAAGACTCGAGACAAACCTTGCCAGCTTACTTGAACATGCCGGGATCGATTTCTCAACGTGGGCCTTTGCAACAATGGTTCGGGTGTTGGTGGTGCTTTATGGTTTCACGCGTTGTGAGTAGAGATCTTTCAAGTTCTGCTCAATCAGCTTACGTAAGATCTCATCATGGGTTTAGCATTCAACGAGCCTGCCCACCCTGCAAATTCTGGATCTGCGTAATGCACACATCCAGTGGACTGTTGGCAGACAAGTTGAACACAGGAGCCTTCATCGCCAAGTCTCTACAATCTTCCAATCAGGATATCCCGAGGGCTCGGGTCATGAATCAGCTGTGCTAGAGCCCGGTCAACATGCAAATGACAAGTCTCGAGGCAACTCTACACCCGCCCCCATTTCAATCCTTCCTTCAAATCAAACCAGCTGCATTCCTTATCTCTGTACCCTTGTCAAGTTCAAGATAGACATGTAGGGTTTCGGGTTGAGGGCGGTGGGACAGGGACCTGCACGTTCAGTGCGCTACTGCTTCGGGTCGGGGATACTTGAATTCAGATGTTGCTCAGCGCACATCTGCCAGCAGTTAGAAGCGTACAGGCTCATGGGGTAAACGCTCTTCTTGTATTCAGCGCGATATACCGTGTAATATGCCCATCAATCTTCCACCCTACTGTACATGCTTAACCTGGTGCTTACAAGTTCTGCAAACTCAGAGGCTCTGTGCACTGCCATGTGCAGCTGGCCTTCTTTTCGACAGACTCTTCTTCTCTCTTTATTCGCACCTGCATCGCTGCCTCTAGTTCCGATGTAGATGCCCTCCTGGATTCAAAGCCTGCTACTCTGCTACTTGAAGCATGACACCATTTATTCGGATGCCGCAAGTTCTGTACTGCAGAGCCATAGACTAGACTGTCATTCGAGACATACTCACAGTCAGCAGGATGGTCCGGTCGACAATGTGGGGATGCTCCCATTTTGTTGAAGGATTGTCTTTGCACTGCCGGACAGGTTTCCTCTTGCAAGGCCTGAAAACCTTACACTTTACTGTCAATCTCGCCTTCTCGCGGGACTCGTCCTGTTCCTCCTTTGGCCTACGTGGCATCTTCTTCACCTGTCAGGAACTGTCGGGAGTGTGCTCCAGGGCTCCGGGGCATGTCTTCGCCGTGCTCCCTCGAAGCGTTGCCTTCATGACCCTAGTGATAGTGCAGGGGAGCTTCTACCAATTATCCTACCAATGAAAACGGAGACATAGGGTCCTCAATGCAGAGCAGCGCATCTTTTGCCTGACTCGGGTCTTCAGTTTTGGCAATGATCTGCAGCCCGGAAGACAGGACTGGGTTTACGGTTTGGGGATTTTCACGTTAAGCCGATTAAGATTGCAGGGTAAGTAGCTCGACAGTCATGTTTGGACAAAAAAGCCGTCAACTCGAACTTCCATCAGCTACAGACACAAGATACAACACAAGCAAACAACAGCGCCCCCCAAGGCCCTGCCCAGCACTCACCGCACTTGGAGACGGGGCCAAAGGAAAGGATGTCAACTGTCGTGCCGCACATCCTCACGAAGTAAAGCCGAAAAGCACTCCACAAACTCCGAAACCTCGCAAAGCCTCATATTTTTGAGTCTCGCGCCTCTGGTCTGGGTCGTTGCCGTGGCCTTTGGCAGCCTAGGCTGAAACACGGGATCACTGCTCTCATCTGGTCGTTGAAGAACCCATACTCCCTGACCAATCCGGAGGGCAGCCCTAAACCCCTAGACTCCTCAACCCCCTAAGCTCCAGTCCTACAGCCTGCAAACAACTAATACCTCTAGGCACAGCCCCAGATCCACCCCTAAGCTCTCTGAGCTCCACAGGCATCTGCATCACAGTAAGGGTGCTTCCTACCTTTACACAAGCCTGGGTTCCTATGTGAGTCCCTAAAACGGTGACCCCCAAACCCCACGGCCCTGATGCTTGCAGCCGATGAGCCCCAGAAGCGTAAAGCTTGACGGCTCAAACCCGAAACTCCAAAACTCGAACACCTACTGTTGATGATATAAACCCTGCATTACCAATTATGGTATATTCCTTTTTATGGGGAATGCAGGATTTATATCATCAACCGTATTGCTGAAAGCCCCACTCCAAATTCTCTACTGTTTAAACCTCTCTTTGCCGGCGACAGCGTCTGCGAACCCGCGGCAAAGGAGAGCGCACCCGACCACGACCACCTTTGGGTTTTGGCTACGGCTACGGATCCACTCGTTCTTTCCCGTTTCAGGAGTTTTGGGTCGCAGCCGGGCGCGCTGATTACGCAAAACCCAGGTTGTCGCCCGGACCAGAGTACACTGGACCAGTGATGACACTGCCAAGAGCAGCTGTCGATCCACCTTCCCGTCCCCTACTGCAGGAACGCGACCACGAAGCTTGCAGCCACTTCAGGCTTTAGCTAGGGAGTCAGAGCCCGACAGTGGGCGTTGCAAAAGTGGCTGAACATGTGACCTACGTCTTTAAGACGTGCATACACGAGTCTTTCATTTCGACTCGTAGCGAGACATCCCCTATAACTACAGCTACCCCGACCAGAACACTAAACCCACCGAGCCCTAAAACTCACCTGGGAGCCTTGAAACCCTGAACTGCTCCCCAAATCTCCCAAGCCCCTAGAGCCTAGCAAAACCCCACCAAAAGACATCAAACGTCGTAAGAAAACCCACAACACCCCCCTCCCCCCGAAGTAAAAAGCAGCTTCCACCCCACGAAAAACACCATAAGATGACACTAACACACTCAACATCGCCGTGTCCACCGAACACTCCAACACAGCAACCTCCAAATGAACTGAAACACCCGAACAAAATCTTCTGAATTCGACCCAAGCTCCGACCGGTATCAGCCTGAGCTTCAATTCCATGGGCCCACAAAACTTCAAGCTTCTGTTTCCACGAAGCCCTACTTGAACCCAACGTTTTAAGACCTTCCGCACAAGACGCGAAACAAAAATCTTACGAACTCGTCTACGCAGCTTCAGCGGGCGGTGCTTGACCTTCCGCCGCCGCACCCTCGGAGCTCGCCCAATTGGGGGCTTGTAGTATATGGGTTTAGGGTTTAGGGGTTGGGGTTTAGGGAGATCATAACTCAAAAGTATGTTGTAGTTTACTCGTAGGGGCATAGGATTCGGAGATCGGATAGCAAGGGCTTTCCGGGGTTTTGGGTTGAGTTGAGGGGTTTGAAGCCGTAGACTCTAGAGCCCTTTTCAGCTTCAAAACAAACCCTACAGCCTTTGCCCCTAGACCCTTAAGTCCTAAGGCCTCCACCCTGACGAACTCTGGGCTTGACACTGTTGGGGTTGAGGGTTTAGGGTTTAGGGGGCGTGGGGTTTTGAGGTCGAGGACTTTCTTTTCAATAGTCTCTGGTTTCTGCAACTACGTGCCGTCGCTGGTCCCGTTCGAGGGAAGCGGATCTCAAGCTAGCCGCAAGCACAGCAGTGGATCCTGAACCTCAAAGTCCTCACCGCGCGCAGCCCGACTGCCCTGGAGCCCTGGGAAAGCCCAACCTGCTCCGATGCCGAAGCAAAGCTCAGGAGGATCTCTGAATAATTAGACATGGGCGTTTCAACAATGCTTCGTCGTCATACCGAACAGTCATGCTGTACAGACTCTACCGCCCCGAAGCGCCAGGCAACACCGCATCGAACCGAACCGAAACACGCCGCCCCTCTCCACCCCTCCTTCATCCCCCTCGCTCCTTTGCTCGCAGCTCTATGAACGATGAAAGGGAAGACCCGAAACTTAATCCCTGCCAGGCCTTCGCTGGAGTTTGCCGGAGCCCTTGGGCTCAGGCTCGGGCTGCAAGCTGGGTGAGCCTCATGAGTTCTGATCATGAGGGTTCTAGGGCCTCTATGGTTTTAAGTTTAGGGGTTAGGGTTTTATGGTTTTAAGTTTAAGGTGTGAAGATCAGAAACAGAACGTTCCGCCATGACGACCCCCAGCAGGTCCCTCCACAGGTGTGGGTTTCATCAGGGTTGGGGTCACATCGTTTAACGGAGGAGACGGAGCCGTTGGGCAGGGGCACTTCGCCGCCCCATGCCGCCACGCCTTCCAGCGGCAACCGCACTATGGCTTCTAACTCACCCCAAACCCCCAAATCCTAAACCCAGCAATCCTCAAATCCGAAACCTGCACAGCACTCTCCAATATCTTCAGCGTCCCCAACTAGGAACCCTGGACACTGAAACCCGAAGCCCGACGAGCCAAAATACTAAGACCCTAAACCCAAACCCTAGATCCCCAAAACCATAAACCCTAAACCGAAATCCCTAGACACCTACACCCCAAAATGCTAACAGTGCCACAAACCTAAACCCCTTCGCCGTAAACGCAGAAAGTGCAAAACACCCAAATCCCCAGCAAAACACACTTAGCTTTTCTCCCTGGTGTTTAGTAAGGAATGGAGGAATGGGTTTTTTGGAACTACTATAGGGGACCTGAAGGGGCTATTATAGGTTATAGTTGATCCATGGAAGGCAATGAAAACAAGAGTTAAA